>LD350429.1:0-16778 GCA_001465055.1 Ptychodera flava | reverse complement strand
TATATATATATATATATATATATATATATATATATATATATATATATATATATATACATATATATATACACGTATGTGTGTCGTTTTGACTGCAAAGAAAATTTCAGGCAAAATCAAAAAGAATCAAAGAATTTTCCCAATGCCTGCCACAGAAAAAGAAATATCAGTCAAGAATGAAAGCTGTGTGGTACTGGAGCATATGTCATCATCATTGTCATCATTATCATCATCGGTGACATAAATTGCATCTTTGTTAAAACAATATGACTTTATTCAAGAGAATAGCAGCAAGTCAAATGCAATATGGAGGATTTTGGTGAACGTAGTTGCTATCTCGCCCTCAGTCTTTTATGCCATGTCATAAAAGGTAACAATTACGATCACTTTTCTTCAACATCAACAATATGTTCATCACGCAGACTCTATAAATTTGGCCGCAAACAATTAGCTGAAGTCACCGTATTTTTTGAAAGCTTCAAAAGTTAATTGAAAAGCGCTTCCTAATATCTACTTACATTTACTTTATCATGTGACTTGCCTACAGAAGGTGGCCGCAGTGATGGGAGCCAGGGCTAGCAGAAGCAGAGCTAAAGATGGTCAAAAAATGAAACATGCTACTGGAGATGGCGATAATGACCATGGCGACGACGACAATGATGATGATGATGATGGTAATCGGAAAAGGGATGGGAAAGTGATACAGAAGAAATATACGGTGGGTGCGATTGATATTTGTGACGTAAAAACAACAACAAGTAAAATACTGCTTCAATTTTGATCTTTGCAGACATGCGGACATTGACATGTTCACGATGTCATGCTAAGAGTGGGAGACATTTTGAATGCCATCTTAAAGGCTCTTTGAACTCAATAACTTGTGAAGATGACTTCGCTGTGTCTTTTTGATATCAAATCTGACGAAAGATATCGAACAAAAATGTCCTATAAAAAAAATGTTTCAAAAATGTCCTATAAAAAAATGTTTTAAAAAATTCTACAGACGTCACATGTCAATAGCGCGACGAAAGGTGATTGCTTCCAATGAACATGCTTTTAAATCATATGCAATCATGTCGTGACCCTTCAGTTTAAGTGGAAGAAGGTAGGTTATTTCTATTGAAGGTCTTCATGGCCATAATAGATGGTGGAAAAGCATTCACTGTGATGTCTAGTGTATTTAGCATAGAGACAAATTTATTTTTGTCGGCCGATAGAATTTACCGTCAGGTTATTAATACACCGCGATACAAGCGTGTTGATAGGTTTCGTTCTTCATTGAAAAAACTATCACAGTTAATCTTTTGGAACATATTCTAGTAGACCGATTTTACAAGTCAACATGGTCATTATTAAAGGCCTGCATTACGCAAATCACCCAACAACGTAAGGTTTAGTCTGGGTATAGAAAGCATTGCATGTTCTTGTGAACCTTGTACAAAACGTGCCAAAGAACTCACAAACCCAAAACTGCAGGTCTAGCTTTAAATTATGGGTATTTTGATTCCAGATTTCGGATATTGGTGAAAACTACCCTGCAGCGCTTATTTTATTAGAGAGATGGGGTTCATCGATACATGGCGGTATTGCAGCTGCATTGTATCAACTTATAGATCAGCTGAACGAATGTGGGCTCATTATTCATTGCACGGTTTTAGAAGCAGATGGTAGAACAGAGAAGGAGGCACAACGACTTGGTGTAAATTTAGTTTTACCGGAAAGAAATGCTCTCTTTGAAAAGGAGAAAACAAGTCACTTTTGGCTTGCAGCGCATGCAACTTTTTATCCTCATCTGAAGGATATTCCCAATTTACAGTTCATTTTTGGATTCGGAATCGTCTCCACATCCATTGCTGTCAACCTAAAAGAAAAAGTACTTCCTGATGCAGAATACATTCATGTCAATGTATGGAATCCAGATGAACTAACATATGAGATGTTTCCCTATGACGAGGAAGTGTTCGACCATAGATGTGGTTGTCTTGATGAGCAAAGTCTGCATGCATTCGTTGCGTTGTCTATTGGTCCAAAAATATTTGATAAGTTTGACCATACATATCACGATCCATCGACCAAGCATCTGCAACTTGTTCCACTACCAGACGACCATTACTTCGATATGCCTGTTCCTACAAAATCTCCCGATAGTCACAACTTCCGAATAATGACACCTATTGAAGATAACGCTATCTCAGAGTTGAATAGCCTCGCTATCGTCCCTGGAGTTATAAACGCGGTGGCCGACAGTTATGAAAAATTTCAGAGTGAACCCCCTGAATGGGAAATCCTCTGTATGAATAAACATGACGACAAAGAAATAATGAAACATTTAGACCCACACTCTAAGCTGAACGTTATCATAAAGGGGCTCCAACGTGATTCGTTCTCAAAGGAACTGCTTCATTCACACCTTGTCCTTGTTCCACCTCGTTCGATCAATTCGCTGAATGTAGTAGTTGCCACGATAGCCAGTGGAAAGCCAATTATAATACCGCCGATGTCAGAGGGAGACTTCTTCATCAGAAAATACTTTAAAGAATACAGAGAAAACGTAGTCATTGAAATGCGAGGTGGCAAAGACGCGCTAAAGAAGAAAATAATCCGCATCGTCCAGAAGTATCCAGAGTCTTTGAAGCTGGCATCTAAGATGAGGAAGATGCTAAAGACAACAGTAAAAGAACAAATAATGGCAGTAAATTGTGAGTTCAGAAGAGTGGTGAAAGAAAGTCTCCGACTAGCAACACCTGCACGGCACACTCCTAACCCTCTAACTACAGGTAAGATGATTTCATTCATATCAAACATATCAGTGGCTGAAGGATTATACATACAATGCAAACGTTTTGACATCTTAGTTAACTGTTCGAAACTAAAAGCTTCTATAATAAAGGGATAGATTTACATTGTACGGACTGTTACTTATCTGATTCATGTTGTCAAGTTAAACATTTCATTTAATTCACGTCTTTCGAGATGTTTGCATGTCTTACATCATGTTTCTTTTAACTTTTAACGTTATCTTCTTTTTTCAACAGAACCAAACGGATTAGAACATTCTGACAGCGCTGAACGAAAACCTGGTAAGTGAAATATATTCAATCGCTGATTACAATCTGAAACATTCAAATCTTCAGCAGAGAAAAATATACTTTACTGGTGCGAATTGATATCATGTCGAGGATATATGTTTAGTGTGTGAAATGAAGTCACAACAGTTTCCTAAAACTAATACAGCTAAATGACAATTCTTTTTTAGGTACCGTTTATGTAAAAGTAGAAACTTGTCGAGGACATGCAGTAAATGGTGCATCTATGTCTACAGTGGAAGAAAGATTTCACGAAATTGAAGGAAGTCGACCAACCACTGAAGGGACTGGTGCAGTTCTCAGCAGCATACATCCTGGTCTGATTGTGGAGAAAACTAGTCGTGGATGTCTGAAATATATAATGAAATGTGGATCATTAGACGCACTGGAAGCCCTGTGGAGTGAGTATATCAGTGGACGACTGGACAAAACCATCCATTCTACAATCATCACACCAACACTACTCAGCAAGATTCAAGCTCACTACCTAACCCTTGATATCTACATTCCAGTACAGGAATATTTACTCTGTAAGAGGGAATTGCCACTGATCACAGGTATTCTTTTGACTTAGTTTTTCAATAAATAATGAACACTGTCTGCTATACACCCGTTTCATGAAACCACACCATAGGGGGCTGCCTACATATCCGTCCCTAGGGGTGGGTAGGTGTTGTGTTGTATTGCTTATAAATGTTTATTCTACAAACCTTTGGTGTTTTGGTCTTAACTTTAATAGTACTGCCCTTGACGATCTTTCGTTAACGTTTTATCACCATGCTGCATATATTATCTTATGCGTTTGATTGCCAAATGCGCCAAAGCAAGCAAGGGTAAATTACTAATCTGTGAACGCTGTCACCAGATTATCACCAGATTAACCTTGAAAAAGTCAACAACGCACATGCCAGCCCTTGCTGGTGCGTCAAGCGCATCAGATAATTTAGACGCAACACAGTGACAAATTTCGAGTAAGATTGACAAAGGCAAACAAGTACGTGACACGGCGAAAGGGAGAAAAACAAATCGTTACAAAACAAGTGCCAATATAAGACCAAGACACCAAAGGTTGGCAGTATAAGGCAATAGATATCATAGTCAAACGTGTTAAAATAAAATAAATGATAGCAAGAAGAACCATGTGCTGACCTCAAGACACCCTTACCCCCTCCTGCCCCTGGCGACGGACATTTTGTGCGACCCACTATGACAATACATGCGGATATGCGGGATTAAAAACAAAAGTTTTCAAGGTCTTTCGAAAACCGAAAATTGGATCTTTCCTCATAAAGTTCAACAGGGATGGGGGCCATTTGGAATTTCAAATATCGGGAGATCTTAGATAATTTGTCTCCCTTGTAACAATGACCTTTGATTGTTTAAGTCTTTCACTTTCGAGGCGTATGCTACCTTAAACTTGTAGACAAGACATACGAAAGTGATGAGATAAACTATTGTTTCTTACCTAATGATAATATAATAATTTAATATAATTTATTCATTTATAAAGTGACAAAATCCACATAAAATGTGCGATCAGAGACACTAGGTAAAATATAATCAATATTACAAAAGATAACAGGATTTAAAAGGAGTTAGCCTTGGAAAATTACAGTAGAACGAATTGTCATTTATCTTAACTGTAGATTTCAATAAATTGTAAAATATGTAAAATGGCACAAAATGTTGGCTGGCCAAATAGAAAATGCAAAGGCTATCAAACTTTCTGAAAATAGTCTGTTTGCATACACAGGTGCTCGAGTTACCTTGGTTACGTCATTATAAATATGAACATGATTGTAACTATCATGGGATATTATAAAATCCGCTGTGACAAATGTTTAAGGTAGAACCAATATCACGAACAATGATTCCCTTTGTTCTCCTCGCCTTTCACTGAGGAGTATCAGAAATAAAAAATTTGCTGTTCGAATCAGTAATTCATATAATTCCATACCGATTATCACTGTATAGATGGCCTCCTAGAGAAAACACTCTTTCTATTTTTGATAAGTTGTGATTTGTATCTATATCAACAGGTTCAGTGCAAATTCCATCTCGTCGACGTAGTGTTGCTGCAATAACTGAACTGAAGGCTGCACCGTGTGAGGATATTACCCGACACCATACAGTGGACAGTCTAAATCTACTCCTGTCACGGATGCAAATACAGGACAACCAAACCATCTCTGAATTACTGAGTAGAGATGACTTCAGTGTGGAGGAGTTACAGGGCCACAGATCAACGTTTGTCACAAAGCAAAGGGGAGTCAGGCCTGATGTCTATTTCAAGGAAGCCAAGTTCGGACAATCTCAAAGTACAAAGGAACGGCACATAATGACTCTGAAGGATGAAGCCAGTTCTTTCTACAAAGTGGAGGATGAGTTTGTCCAACTGAAAATTCATGCCAGTAAACATTCTGCTCACAGCAAAGCAGTCCTGCATGAAGCTGGTCAAAAACTGATGATGCAGAGGGAAGAAATCACAAACCAGGCTACACCTCTGAAGGAAAAGAGTGAAGCTGGAAAGACACGCATCAATGAGTTGCAAGGTGATGTAGAACGAGTTACACAAGGTGGGTGATATGCTAGTCTAGACATTAATTCAGCACTAGGTGAAAGGTAAGAGTGTGATTTCTGTAATCTAATCCAAAAAAGCACCGCAATTCGTGTACAGTTGAAGAGTGTGCGTACGGTGGCTTTTAAAGGAGGTCGACGCCTGGGGTCGACAGTACCTATAATTTATGGCTGTTTCAATGACATTGATGTCCTTGCAAAATAATTATCTAGTTAGGGAGCTTTCAGTAATTACAGGGGGTGGGCCGGTGGAATTGGGGGGAGGGTCACTTTTTAGAAAACAGTTCAAGGGGGAGGGTCACTTTTTATAAACCTATCTTAAGGGGATGGTCACTTTTGAAAGAAGCAGATTTTATGGCCAAAACTTTGATTATGTGATATTTCCTGAATAGGAAATCACCAAAAAAAGGTACACATTATAGATCGCCATGCATAGTAAATTGACATTTCAGTGAAATTCCAAAATCAATTCTTGCACAATCATGGACTTGTAACCACTCTAGTCTGATCAAGAACAATTATCTAAATATGCATGTTTTGTGGGGGTAAATTGTCAATAATTGGCCTAATAGACTCAATGTATTATGATTTGATATTTTCGGATGAAGCACTAAATCAGCTACACCTTGCCTTCTTATAGTTGCACAAAATATGGTGACCCTCCCTCAAATGTATGAAATACCATATCTCTTCAAAAATTCTTGCGTGATAAATTGCGACTGTCCCTCCAAAAACACCAGCCCTCCCCTTTGTAATTTGTCCCTAACATAACAATTGAACCAATTGTTATGTAAATTAGCGGATATTGTTTTAGTTATTAGAGAATTTATTTAGAGAATACCGCAGTGGTTGGGGGAAGGGTCAAGTTTTAGAATGTCACATTTTAGACAGGAGGATAGAGGTAGGGTCACATTTTACGGTACAGGTGTGTGCGAAATTCCCCTGGCCCACCCCCCTGTAATTACTGAAAGCTCCCTCATGTCGTGAATGTCTTGTGGTGCGTGATAATAGCTGAGTACTCAATACATACACCGAGGACTACTTATAGCTTAATGTGCAGGCAGGTACAAGGTACAGGGGCGAATGTTACATGCCATTCTGAATTAACACAACTTGTGAGAATAGCAGCGCTCACAAATCAAACAGTTAAGGGACATAAAATTACGACCTGTAGGCCTGTGGTTACAATCGAGCGATTTAAAAGCGGCATGACATGAACCAAAAGTTATCAATCTATTTTTAGCTTTTTTCTACTACTAATCCGGCAAACTGGTGGAAAAGCTCTACTCCGATTACCTATCAGGGCTTTCTAAACTTTACTGTCCAGTCGTATACATTGTTTATGGGAGGTAAATTATGAACAGTCCTTACAAATAGGCGGTAATTAGACGAGATATTTGCTCTCAAATGCCGATAGAAGTAGTACTGGCATGTACAGACTAAACCCTCTACACTGTAGAGACATGAATCCTGAAGTTTTTCCCCATTGCAAGTAATATCTCCCACAAATCCTTGACGTTATCCCTTTAAATATAAAAATAGCGTCAACGACGTTGTGTTCTCATCTGCTTCGGTTTCAGTCAGAAATAAAAATATTGGCATCATTAGTCTCAAACTGTTCTGTCCGTACGCATTTTGTTCATATTTGCACAATAATTCTGACAAGAAATTGGCACGTTTCTACCCAACATCAAACTACTACTTTACTAGTGTTAAAGTAGTAGGTCCCTTAAAAACTTTCAAAGTCAATTTCAAAGCAGTGGTACAAGAGGTTTTTTTGAAAAGGCTTCTTGGAATAATTGAGATCAAGACCATCACCTGAAAAATGCCAATATTAAATCCCTGACTGTTTCCATCCAATTCGTGTGGTTTTGACAAGTAAATGGTTATAAGTATTTATTGAACCGCCTATGAAGCCATGCTCTTCGAATTCCTTGTAAAGTAAGTCTTAAATTTATTTTCATTAATTTTGCTTAAATGCATTGTTTTTGTTGCCTTCTACTACTTAATGAGAGACTGTAAAAGATGGACATCATGACGTCATAAAATCAGCTTAGTTATCACCAGGCTTCACTGTACACGTGAGTTCATTTGATCCTGGTGTTTGACTGCTATGCAAAGCTGCATTTCAGGGTAGACATTTTTTCTGCGTTTTTAAGTGCGTCAATTATAATGTGGTTAGTCTGCATTGTTAGAAACGACAGAGTCCATTTGAAATTGTATACTACTTTATAAAAGAGACGAATATCAACATTCCCCAAATATAAACCATATACAGAAGGATGTTGGCCTATTTCTGTGATAACCTTTTTTATTAATTTTAAAGACATTGCTCTCTGCGAAAATAAACCTTCGGTACCAGTGTAGCCGTCAGCAAAATATCCAAAGGTCAAACGTGATGTCATCTGTTGTCCTTGTAGACCTGTCAGTGTACAAAAGCTCTGATAGAAAAGGTCTTCTGAGTAGTTTGCCTCCTGGTGGGACTGTTGGTTTGTGATGTATCAAGATCTTGTCCAGTATCGAGCAACTGACGTCCTGTTTTCCTGAAAATGATAGAAAATCTTACCAAGTTGTAATTATTTAATCTAGAATGTCAACTTAACGGTCAATGTCATTGAAATGAGTTGACAAGCTGTGTTGTTGTTGGTGGTAGCATTTTGGAAATGCACTGAATTTTATAACATTTCTTCCACGCTATTCCCTTCAAATTTTGATTGTGAAATCTTGGGTGAAAAGAACTTTGATGGTAAAATGATTCACTTCTTCATATGTCCATATTTATGGAAATATTCTATCTCTATCGTAAATCACATACATTGTACTTTGCATCGAAGTAACCACACACAATTCTTTTCGAATTTTTCAAGCTTTGTCAGATCCTTGCTTTTGAAGAAAAACTCTTCATTTTTCTTGAATTTATACAAGTGTAATAACTGTATGTCGTCATATTTTTATGATTTTTACCTTTAAAGGCTAGTTACTTTCCCAAACCAAACAGAGCTCTTGTAAACTTGACTTTTTAGGATGCACACAAGGGTACATCAACATAAAAATTACTGCAATGCTATTTTGTCTTTTAATGTTTCCTCTTAATGGGTACGTTCCTGGTTGATATTTGTTTAACATGCTTGTCTAAGTCTAGAGAGATATAATGTGAATTCAGCGAGATCCGGTATTCTTTTGCGCTGAGATGGCAGTGAATGACTTGAGTGTGATTTTCAATTGGCTTACAAAATTGCTGGCCATGGGACAACTTTTCAACTTTTTTTACTTTTTCCTTGGCTCATACAATTAGCAAAATATTTTAAGTGAGATCATTGACTCAAGCTTCTCTAAAACTATATTCTTCAAACATATGTAGAGGGTCAGTCCAAATATTTGCTTTGCCACAGTGATGGATGTTGTTCAGAAGTACAGATATCTCTAACTACCTCAGGTCAAAGGTCAGAGGTTGTTCTGGTCCTTTATCGCTTTATGTATTCTCTGTCATAAATCACAGACGCTGCATGTGTGCAATCAAAGTGCGCACAGACACAGGTCATTCATCAATGTCGTAGGTGTTCAAATTCAGTGCATTCAGTTTTGACACTTGACCTAATTTCAAAATATTGAATATAATTCAATATGCAAATGAGCTACTTATCGCGTCTGATGCTCATCAATCATTAAGCTTTACTAAATCTCAGTGACAGTACCACTGTACCTCAGACAACTGTTACAATTCAGTGTATTCATCATTTTTGACACATGAACTTATTACAAAACTTCATTAATTATGTAAATGAGCTATTTATCTACACGTCATTAATAAAATTTAAAGCATGACCAAAGCTAAGCCTGACAAATGTATCTTAGAAGTCTAATCAAATTCAATGCACTCAGTATTGATGCCCTCATTAACTTCATTAAATATGGGTATAAGCCAATAATCAATATTTCATTCCAATCGAATTTTCAGGAAAAGCAAAACTAAGCAGGACTGATATGCCGCTAATTTTTATCAAATTCAGTGCATTGAGCTTTTATATGAGACCTAGTTGTAGAGAGTTGCTGAATATGGTAATGAGCTAATAATCAGATCATCATGCTTGTAAACTTTCAGTATAACTAAAAGTAAGTCATAATGATCATTGAATTTCAGAGATATGGTCATGATCAACCTATTCAGTATTGATATGTCTAATTAAAGGAAATCATCCAAAATGTAAATTAGAAAATAATCAGTATGCTGCACTCGTCTACCTCTCAGTTACCCAGATTGCACTTTGGGGCTCACATCCGGCCACTCCTATACAATCTGGGCAAATCCTATTCAAAAGAACTGATTAGCAATGGTGAAAAGGAACAGAAGAGAATTGTCTGTGGTTTGGATTTGAGAGCGCAGTGGGGAGCTTGAGCTGTTGTGCGGAGGGGCAGTGGGCAGATTATAGATCCTGGAGGGCAGCTGGCATTATAATTCACTGGGAGCGAAGGTATTTTGTATACGCTGGGGGGGGGGGAGTTTCGAACAGCTTCACTTTTCCCTCTAAAAGGTCACTAAAATAGGTGAAATCAGCATATCGACTTAAGTTATATATTTCGCGATGATTTTTGTAAAATTGACTGAATTTACCAGTTGGCTACACCTTCACTTGGATATGTTCGAAGGCAAGAAAACATTTGATATCACGTAAAGCCATATTGGTAGGTTTCATTCATTTAAGGTAGTATGCACCTCGAAAGTGAAAGACTTAAACTTTTGCTCTAACTTTCCTCAAGGAATCTTTCAATCATTCTCTTTCAAAATCAAGAATAAAAATAGGGGGTCACCGTGCAAATTTTGGTACTAGAGAAACAAATTACCCAAGATTTACCGATATTAGAAATTCAAAATGGCCGCCACCCCTGTGTTAACTCTATGGAGAAAAATAAGAAAATTCGAATTTCGAAAAACTAAGCCGGTGAAAAGTTTTCTTTCACCAAGAACTTTAAAATGAACCCCCACATGTGGTACATCAGAAGAGAATTGTAAAAGTTTAAGAGTCCGAATGTCTGTCCCCGAGGTGCGTTCTACCTTAAGGTAGATCGCGCCTCGGGGACAGACATTCTGACTCTCCAACTTTTACAATTCTCTTCTGATATAGCACTTGTGAGGGTTCATTTTAAAGCTCTTAGTGTAAGAAAACTTTTAACTGGCTTAGTTTTTCAAAATTCGAAAATTTCAGTTTTCTCCATGGAGTTAACACAGGGATGGCGGCCATTTTGAATTTTAAATATCGATAAAATCTTGAGTTACTCGTTTCTTTGGTACCAAAATTTGCACGGTGACCCCCGGTTTTTATTCTTGATTTTGAAAGAGAATGGTTGAAAAATTTCTTTAGGAACGATTAAGCAAACGTTTAAATCTTTCACTTTTGAGGTGCATATTACCTTAAGGAAATACTGAGCGAAAAAATGGTGACTTGGTAGTTTTTTACTATAATACTTTCTGATAAAATTTCTTTTTTGTGTCTTCATTACATGTTCACAATGTTTAATCCATTTGAAAGGCATGTATGAGGATCGACTTAAGATACTGGTTGGAAATGGTCATTACTTTAATGGAATTTTGCTGTCTGTTTCTATTAAGGCTAAACACTGCATGTTGCAGAGTATGTGTACATGTAATCAAAAGGTAACACCAGCTGTGAATCCACAACATTTGGTTGTGGGCCACTGTCTTGAAGTGGGGTCATCCTGGGGTCACATCCACCATTTGTGAGGCATTTTTTCACATTACCAATACAACAGATGTATGTACACACAATTCAACTTTAACTGTTATGAAATCAACAATTCCATTTGATCTGATATAACGTCAAAAGCCCAGTAAGTTGCTTAGCAAATATTATCACATGCTTGTTTCATTAGTTATAGACATAAATTCTGAAGTAAGAGTTTGGAAGCTGTTTTCAAAGTAAAGGCACATTGCATTGTCTAATGAGAAAGTGTTTGTTCAGAGCAACTGCTGTGATTTCTATGAGAGATACTATATTACATGAGGCATTTTTCCAGACATGACCTCTGACATCATCATTGGGCTGTGGCTGATTTAATCCACATAGCATTAAAATTTATGGTGTGAAAGGTTTGGTGTACATAATTGATTAAATCTCTCTGTTTGATTCCAAAGTAATTACAGTGGAATTTGATTGAGTGTCCGGTTTGCCTTGCAGAGCTCGACGAGTCTACATGTTGCTTATCATTAGAAAAGTAAACATTTGCAACAAATTGAGTCTTCGTCTTTGGTTGGTGTTAGATTACAGCGCGCGGCAAACGTTTCCCATACACTGTCTCGTCACGATCACTGCTGTCGTTTCAGCATGTCACTCACAACAAGCATAACTACAAGCACTACATGCACATCACCAGTTGACTTTTAGGTGTTTACTTTAAATTGGGAACTTTATGAAGAAACAATTAAAATCTTTTTTTTTTAAAAAAAACTTTTCTTCTCCTCTCGATGTCAGCAATCACGACAACAGTTCCTTCAGCATGCAGTCTGTAGCATTGCGATTGCAGTCTACTCTATCAACAAGTTTGACACGATACAACACTGAATATTGTCAACCAGAAAATGCTAAACACTCCTAAATGAAACTTTAATCCCGCTTTCTCTTTTGTCTCAGCTAAATGAAACTTTCTCAATTGACACTTCTCTGAGCTACAAAATAGACTTGAAGAAAATTGTTGATTTTGCACATGCAAGTGCAATTCAATCAACACGGTACATTTTGTGCCATAGAATAACACACCCAGTGTTTCTGAAATAATTCACCGTATTTTGGCACTTAATTTTCCGGACGGCATCATACACCGTAACGGGTTAGCATGGAGGGGACGATGATATCTCTCTGCCTTCTAAATATTCTTTACCTTGCTGAAAAAATACAATGTTTCACTGTAATAAAACGCCGAGAGTCAGTCCGGTTGATGTTGAGGACTTTCCTCGAGATATAGATCCGACACTCGAAAAATATGCCAGTGAGTTTTGTCTGAGTTGTATTTCCCAAATCAAAGTACACAAATAGCTGAAAGTGAAAGAAAACTTTGATGATATGCTATAGATATAGTGTCAAGCTTGTTGTGCATGAGTGGCATGCTGAAACGACTGTCATGATTGTGGACGAGACAGTGTCTGGGAAACGTTCGCCGCGTGCGCTGTAATCTAACACCAAATACTCAATTTGTTGCAAATGTTTACTTTTCTAATGATAAGCAACATGTAGACTTGTCGAGCTCTGCAAGGCAAAACGGACACTCGATCAAATTCCACTGTAAAATTGTGCATTTTTCATGTCATATTTTACTGTCAAAACTTTTGCAAAACTCTTAGATGCTAGAAGTTGTCTAGCATTAGCGGAAACTTTTAAAATTTTAGAACAAGTACCTATGTAGCTGTGCTTACACCTGATAACCAGTAGATGGCAAGCAACAATATGCCACCCCTGTGACAGGCCCAGTGACACCTGGCCCTGACACAACCATGTGGTGTCCGCAAATACGTCATATTGGCTGCGACAACCTGGGTAGATATACAGATCTTTATCACATACATAGACCCAGTTATCCCTATAGTATGACGTCACACTATAGGTATATGACTACGATGAATCCATATTCCACATGTGGTGGATATGGGACCCGGACTACTTTTAAAACGTAAACAAAAAATCAGCTGTTCAGAAATTATTTTCAAATTCCTGAAATGCAAAAGTGGGAGGGTAATGAAGCACAAGGAAATATAGAGTATTAAAATATATGTGTACAATACAAAATACCGTCGATACTAGAATGTTTATGAATTTGTGTTTCTTCGTCGTTGATTTGCGATTGAAACGTTTGATTTCTACACCACTGACATTTTAATAATGCGCTATGTTACCGGCATTTTGTGTTGTCTACCTCGTCAAAAGAGCCCCTGTCGATGTCCGTCATACAACATGATTAGCATAGCCGATAACCCAAGACACGTATCAATCATCCCTGCAGCAGTAAGAATGTTTACTGAATCAACATTGACGGGTTTCAAGTTCAACATCACGATCAATGCTGCCGTGGTAGTCAACGAATCGAGCCCCGGGTCGAGCCGAGGAAGCGAAAGGCGTTCATCATTTCTGACAGCAATGACGATACTCCGGACTCATCAGAAGAAACGCTATTTTACTTTTCAAGAGCGACGAGCTCACGAGGTTATCAGTGCACTTAAAGGTGCAAGCTATTGCTTTGTCTATGCATGTTGTGCACCACGTTGTATTGTAACGTGTTGTTTAACTTCGTCGTCTCGCGTCTGAGCTCAGAAAGACTCCTTGCTCGTAGTCTTACCGATTGAGTCAGCGCCGAACACTGTTCTTCATTATATTTAAACAAGCTCATTTTATTCGTAAAATATTAAACATACAATTGATAATTTCGTAACACATAATAATTGGTAATTTTAAAAATTTCATACAAACTTTGCAAAGTATAATTCTTTGAATGATGTTCGAATATTGACAAAAATAGCCCGTTCCCGGTAGCCGTATACGGTTTCTAGACGTTTCGGCACCAAGTCGTTTCGGCCCAAGACGTTTCGGCCCCTAAATTTCCGGCCCAAAGTCGTTTCGGCACCGCGACCCAAGACGTTTCGGCACCTCTGTTTCGACTTGTTTTTTTTAACTGATTATTCGTTCGTGTCCAGTAATATACGTACTCGTAACCTTCGCCTTCTGACCTGCATTTTACGCTGCTCTTTATGGGCGTTTTGTGCGACGTTTGCCGAGTCGTTTCGGCAGTTTGCAAATTTTTGCCGTCCTTGCGTTTGGTTGTGCCACAGATGTGAAAATAATATAAATATTTTTTTTTCTTTCTTTCAGGTTCTTACCATGTTCTCACAAAGATTAAAGCATGTGAATGTTTACTCTATCCTATTTAATGCTGGGAATTTTAACAACTTTAACCTTGGGCTCTGGCACTAGGTCCCCCAGGTACACTATGTACCCGTATTAATAACTCAGAGTTAGGGTATCATCAGGCGCCACCTGACTCCTTGTTGCCTAGTTCGAGCGAGTACTTGGGACGACAGTTTGATAGGGACAGTAGCGAGCGTTTGATGTCAGTGGGACTGACAAGAGACGACAGAAGCGAGCGATTTTGGTCAGTGGGACTGACTAGAGACGACAGTTTGATAGGGACAGTAGCGAGCGTTTGATGTCAGTGGGACTGACAAGAGACGACAGAAACGAGCGAGTTTTCGATGTCAGTCGGACTGACCAGACTAGAGACGATAGAAGAGAACGATTTTGGTCAGTGGGACTGACTAGAGACGATAGTTTGATAGGGACAGTAGCGAGCGTTTGATGTCAGTGGGACTGACAAGAGACGACAGAAACGAGCGATTGAGGTCAGTCGGACTGACCAGAGACGACAGTTTGATAGGGACAGTAGCGAGCGTTTGATGTCAGTGGGACTGACAAGAGACGACAGAAACGAGCGAGTTTTCGATGTCAGTCGCACTGACTAGAGACGACAGTTTGATAGGGACAGTAGCGAGCGTTTGATGTCAGTGGGACTGACAAGAGACGACAGAAACGAGCGAGTTTTCGATGTCAGTCGGACTGAGCAGAGACAACAGTTTGATAGGGACGGTAGCGAGCGTTTGATGTCGGTTGGACTGACAAGAGACGACAGAAACGAGCGAGTTTTCGATGTCAGTCGGACTGACCAGACTAGAGACGATAGAAGAGAGCGATTTTGGTCAGTGGGACTGACTAGAGACGACAGTTTGATAGGGACAGTAGCGAGCGTTTGCTGTCAGTGGGACTGACAATTAAGAGACGACAGAAACGAGCCATTGAGGTCAGTCGGACTGACCAGAGACGAGAGTTTGATAGGGACAGTAGCGAGCGTTTGATGTCAGTGGGACTGACAATTAAGAGACGACAGAAACGAGCGATTGAGGTCAGTCGAACTGACCAGAGACGACAGTTTGATAGGGACAGTAGCGAGCGTTTGATGTCAGTGGGACTGACGATTAAGAGACGACAGAAACGAGCGATTGAGGTCAGTCGGACTGACAAGAGACGACAATTTGTTACTGTGGGGGAGAACCATTTGATTTCTGGGGGGATATGGAAGATTTTGAGAAAAAAAAAATTGTCACCAGGTGAGAGAGAAGAAAAAAAAAATTGATCCTGTCATGGCCTGAGAAAAAAAAAATTGTCATAACAGACAGAAGAGAAAAAAAAATTGTCACAATGCACCAGAAATAAGCAAAATTTGGAAACCTTATTCTCATGTATTCTTTGCCAGTGCGCCGCCATAGGCGGCGCAAATGTTTTACCACAAGCAATTCTTATGTTTCTTTTCCCAGCACTTATGATATAAGCATGCACTCCACTACTTTACACCTCAGTACACTCAATGTTTTCCTTCTATTTTCTGACCCAAGAAATCATTTTCAGGATTTCTGTTGCAATATCTCAATGGCATAGGCACTATCTAAAGGGGACTATTTGACTTCTGTAAATTGTGAAAATTTAAAACACAAGACAGGAGTCAATAAACTAGTGTTAAAACCAATATATTATTTTCTCAATATAAATTTGTTAGAAAGATGTACCTTGACAATGAAAAATTGAGGAAAAACAAAATATAATGAAATACAATGTGTGAACCTTGTTTTTCTGACCACAAACACCGGATCGCAAACATACCATATTCAGGCTTTTCATTAGAAGCTTGCAGCTGGAGAAATGACACGAGAAGGTCACAGATTTTCCGTTCCTGTATATTTATTTGTCTTCAGTCTCTGGCAAACAGAACTGTTTTTCACAAATTGTATTGTCATTGTTTGGTTGTTGAATATTGTGACTCAAAAACTGATCATGCAAAAAATGTAAAAAATATCAGTGTTCAATGTCATTTTCAAACAGTTTTACCGAGTGCAAAATAAACTGAAACTCCTCTCAGATTGCACCATTAAACACATCAATTTCTCAAAATTTCCAATACGAGAGGGGGAACCCCCTCTCGTGCTCTCCCCCTTGGGGTATTCTACGGTTTCACTTAGTGAACAAATTAAAAAAACTCTCAGATTGCACCAGACTGCACCATTGCACA
>LD350424.1:87167-109713 GCA_001465055.1 Ptychodera flava | reverse complement strand
GCTGACCAACATTCTGCAGACGACAACGCAAAGTCACAGTGTCTCCTTCGTCAAGAGTTTTATGAGAGGGCTTTAGCCGAAATTCGGGCTTACCGAGTAGCGTAAGAAGTCCTGGTCTTGATATCAATGTCACGTTTTTTTCATAGAGGAGACACCTGTATCCCTCTTGGTCAGATATTGTTACGTTTTTAACCGTAAGAGTTGAGTTTTCTACAGTACTGGTTGTCAAAACATCGTATTTTTCTTCAACTTTGGCTTCACCTTTGCCCTTTGTCAGAAAATACACAGTTTCGTTGGGATAAACTATCTCCCAGTGCACCTTGTACATGTGTACGACATTGCTTCGAAAACCACTGAAAAGACAATGAAACTCTGCAGTCTCACCCTCCAGGACGGTTACATTGCTAGGTTGTCCATTTGTAGCAAACTTTGGTCCGGCAGTCACGGCTGAATTATACGCTAGGATCAAAATAATAATTACCAACAGAGAGACAACTGATGATGCCATGAATGGGGACGACAGCAATCTTTACAGCAATTCACGAAGAGGGAGTGTAACGTTATCAAGCACTATCGCTGACCGCATCAATGAAGTTTACATCACTCTAATAACGCCGACACAAAATTTGTTGGATATCGTCAAATAAAATTCGAAGGAAAAACAACTCGATTACAAGGAACAGGAAACACACCAGACGATGTCTAAAACTTCTCCCATTCCATAAAGCGCTGAGTTTAAATAAGTTTCATATCTCTGTAATTAGACACAGAAATCACAGAATTTGTCGGATAGTATTAAATGAAATTCGAAGGAAACAGAGAAAACAACAAGATTACAAGGAAGAGGAAATACATCAGTCGATGTCTAGAATTTCTTCCATGCCATAAATAGCTTTCCATTATGCGTGCCTTACACCGATACTTCGTAAATTCATATATGCTGGAGCACCTGTCCAAATCTCCGTTGTGGAATTCACTATTGTATTGACGTAATGAAGAAATTAAATTGGCAACAAGGAGGAGGTTTCGCCCATATAATAATCGGATTCGAAAACGAGAGTCATCACCCTGTACCACTTTGGTATTAAATTCAGGGCTCTCCATTGTGAGCTAGGCACACTTCTGCCACTGACAGAATTAACACTATACGATCAGGACTGATGCCAACAGACAGGGTTGCCTGATGTGGCGTTACTCACAATCAAATATGATGAATTCCTGCTCCGGTTTTGAAAGTGCTCACACGGCAACCAATAACACTCTCGATGTTTGACAATTGCTGCAATTACACGATGTAAGCTTTGCCATTAACTTAGACTTGGGTGGAAGACAGTTCTTCCCAGGAAACACAAATGGCGGCATGGGTTTGACACAACTTTCTCGAATATCGTTAGTGTCTGACTGACAAATTATTATCAAGAAACAACCTTTATCCAATCTGTTCATTTTCCATCATCAGGTCAAGTTGGTTAAATCAAGTTAATCACAACATATCCACTCTAACAAAAATGAACATTTGAAGGTCCCGCCATAAAGAGAAAATGAAACACGATTTAACTACAAATGATATAAAATACAAAGAAAGAGGGTGAAAATACCGTCTGCTTCGGCCCAATGCAGCTTTTGCTGGCCTTGACCCCGGAAGTGATACTGTCTGGTAGGAAAATGGTTGTAATGGAGTATACATTTAAACATGATGTATGCTAATGGTAAACAAGAACGCTATTTGCGCTATCGGTTTGCTATCGGTGAAAGTTAAAGACAAGCTTATGGATGTCGACATGTTCAGTTCAAAGAATATCAATTGTGTCTCACAAATACGGAATCACAAGTCTGTCCTTGTATCACAGAATTTCAGGAAATGCCGCACCAATTAATCGCTGTTCGGAACATGATACACACAAATGCTGTTAACCAGGCGAAATGGCTCTTGTTTCACATGTGTTTTTAAGGTAGAACGCGCCCGGGGACAGACATTAGGACTCGTGGAGGCTCATTTTAAAGCTGTTGGAGAGAGAAAAATTTTCACCGTCTTAGCTTTTCGAAAATTCAAATCTAATTTTTGCTCATTGATTTAACAAAGGGATGGCAGCCATTTTGAATTTCAAGTATCGGTAAATGTTAGGTAATTTGTTTCTCTGGAAGCAAAATATGCACGGTGACCCCTGTTTTTTATTCTTGGCAAGAGTTTGGCTAAAAGTTTCATTTCGAAAAGATTGAGCAAAAGTTAAAGTCGTTCACTTTCGAGGTGCATACTGTACCCTAAAAGTAGTGTTTTACAGGAAGTCAGATTACGGAATTCCCTGAGCTTATAAAAAGACGACATTAAATCAAAACCTGAAAGTAGTCAGGACAATGTTATCAACCATGTACCTCTTGCCTAATTCTAATAGAACTGTTTTGAAAGTTTTATAGTGTGATACACCATAGCTTTCGTTTGTGGGAAGGAACCAGGGCACGGGTGCACATTTTATGAGCAGTTAAGCAATAGAATGTTAGAGAAGGTATATGATGGATGGCTTATGATGTCCATGGTAAACACAATAGTAAATTTCCACTTTTCGCTGTTAAAGTTTTATTAACGTTATTTTTAGTAAACGAGTTTATAAAACTTAATCGACAGAATAGAATTTCATGATGCCTTCCGAAGCCTGTTTACAAAATTAAAAACTATCTACTGTTGATTGACCAATCAGAGTGCTCAATTCAGGGTGTTTTATGTATAGGATAATGCACGAGTGGAGTGCAATCGTTCAGATATTGAACGGCACGAGGGCCGGTGCAATATCTAGATATTGCACCGGTGCAGTGCAATATCTAGATATTGCACTGTACCGGTACAAAATTGAGAACAGGTCGATGTTTATCTAGCAGAGAACTGCACGACAAAACAAAGACCATGGCCAAGAGCAGTGTTGTAATTACTCATAAAGCCTTGGTCACCAAATTCCAGAAACGAATGACAGCGCCGTAGTAAAGTACTGTCCAATCAAAAGTGAACATGTCATATTCTGTAGACATCTGGTACGTTTTAATATTCAAATTTGGTAACACAGCGGAAACCAGCTGCAACACAAAATCTGCTTTGCCCTAGGGCATTTATATAATGTGCCCTAGGGCATTTATAGGATGTTCCATTAAATTGGAAGGCTATTTCACAAATAAAAGTTTTAATTCATATCCTAAACATGTTACACTGACAAAGGGGACGGTTGACGTAAAGACATTGAAAAGGAAAATATATCAGTTAGGGGCGATAGTTTTTAAGTCCGATAAAACCCTCGTACTCGGGCTTTATCCTTTACATAACGCACCAATGTAGTATCTAGCGCTGCTATGAAAAATTCTTTGAAATTTTTCAAAACGTGGACGAATTTGTAAATGTATTTATATCCAAAAGAGAAAGGCAATATGTTTATAGCAAACTTTCACTTCTGTCAAGCGCTCCGTAATGCTTGTCCTTACGACGGTTGCGATAACACGTACAACTCTCTTTCTTAATCTCTGGTCCCTTGAACATGGTCTTCTTCTCTGAAATGTGTTGCCTATTGAAAACTCGTAGTGTACTTGCTACAAAAGCTCGATATCGACAGTATTTTGGATTATCCTACAGTCAGACACGTGATACAAGGCATGACTTGTCCTTTACAGGCTATTTTTAAGAAAAGCTATGTAATTTTCAACTTTGTTTCTGAAGCAAAATCTATATATATTATGGATAATTCGTGGTGACAAATGTTAAACTTCTGTCTGTTTCTATCCTTTATGCGTCTGTTCATATTACAGTCGCTTTTAAGAGATAACTTGTTACTATACAAACTTTTCTAATGCATCGCTGCTGCCTTTTCGTTTCGCAAAACTTTGACTTCTTACTGAAATGACATAAAGCAGTCAATATACATCGATATTCGCATTACGATACTCCATGATGCTTTAATATGCGTGACCGCACATTGCTGAATGCAGTCATAACTGTTTCTTAATGCTCATATTTACACTTTCGCTGACAATATGCATGAGGTGGGAAATTATCAGTCATGGGGAAAATGAATCTTCACCGACTTCTGAAGAATTTCAGGAGAAAAAATTAGGCTCAGTCTGTTATTCATTTATGTCAACTTATTTCTGAATCGTTATTTTCTTGACTCTTGTTTCATTAAAGTCGAGATGTACAGATTAATAGCCTTAACGCCCATGTAGACAAAGAATTGTAACACGGACACTTGTGATAACAATGGAAATAGCATCATTTTACTGTCATGGACTTTTTATTCATGTCATTGGCCTAGTCATGATCATAAATTCGCCCATATAGAAACCTCAGATCTTTCATTCATTTTCTGTTATAATCTGAAACAAATTGACGTTAATATTTTCGTGATTCGGCCGATTTGCCCAATACCAACAAATGACGGGGTCTGAATACGGGGATATATCACTCTATTGCATTATGATATAACGTTACATGCACATTTCAAAGACTTACGTATCCATACAAATGTGTTTGTATTTTTTCAATCAAAAGTCATATTTAAACTATTCTCTCAAAGATCAGTAAAATACTGTAAGACTTGTGTTTTAAACTAAATACTACTGAATATTCATGGATGTTATGAGAAATAAACAACGTGTATGTTTCCGTCAATAATGACATATTCAACAATGGTTTACCGATTAGTGAGGCCCACGACAGAACAGTCATGCTCTAGAGTTTTGTTTTCGTTTTTAGGTCAATGGCGATTGATCTATGACTCATCAGGCATATTTCTGATTCAGTGTCTCATATAGGCCCTGGTTAACGTCAACCTGCAACTCTTCATGATACCCCTCCTCATAATCTGTAGTTACCGCTTTACTTAGTGCATCAACCTTGAAGGACGGTCTGGGCTGCTCCCACACACTCTGCTCTTATGGTAGATACAAAATGTGCGGATTATGAATGCAGGCACAATAAAAATCACATTGAGGATGTGCTTGAGTTTATTTACTGACCCCATTTGTGCGCAACCAACATCTAATGTGTTACAATATGTCATATTTGACATTACAGTAGTAAAATGTGCGTCACGAACATTTATCGGACATTTATCGGACCAATTGTGCAATTTCGTCCTTTTAAAATGGCTGTACCTGTCATTATGCAAATTATAATAAGGTTGTCATCTCTTGTTGTTAGACTCCATCTGTCTTTATATATTTCATTTTTACTCTGCACTGTTCGAGATTTTGTTTCGTTTCTAGTGATATCAGAGGAGTATGACTGGAGCATTTCCGCCCCGTGACCAACATGACGTTTCGAGTCAATCGACATTGCTGCAGTAATTGTTCAAAAATGGCGGATAGCATATTGGACAGTGTTCGTTTTAAGGGTAAACCACTTCTAAAATGGCGGCCTTCGATCTTCATATAAAGTTATCACCACTACTACCACATCACAGAAATACGTTCCAGCACGTACCATATCTTCTGATGTTGCGTATGACTAGATCAAACACCCCCGTGTCCTTATTGCCCTGGACAGCCAACTCTCCAAACGGAAAGGACGAGACGATTTGAGGTCAAAATGTTATTAACCAACGACAGATCTACCCCAAGCGATAGCCAGACTTTAAGTAAAATTCTATGACAGTCGCAGGATCATTAGTACACGCCTGTTACCAATAATGTCCCCCTGCCAAAATACGATATTGTCAAAAAAATAATATAGCAAAAGTTTCGTTCCTCTGATATCGTGTTTATGTCTTCCCTGCTGTCGGTTAAAAATAACGACATATCGTAAACATTTGTTCCAATGATATATTGGGTGTCATGTCCAGGAAGTTTCCTCAGTGGGCGACGAGTTCGAAAGAGGTAAAGTTAAGTCAATAAATCTTAGATGCTCTCGGATCTAATTCACCTTTGAACCCATTACCCTTTTGTGTAAACACTGCGTTAACCTCGAAAAAAGTTATATATCATTTTTTTCAAAAGAAATCTTACTCGTCATGATGCACCAAATAATGGAAGACCGATCTAGGAAGAGTGAGTTAACATGAAGCTATGATTTCTTTGGTGAGCTGTTTCGAACTTTCTTCTGTTCTTCGTGCACAATTGAAGCCTAACCAGCCTATCGTTGAGTAATCTAAAGCGTGCGTAGAGGGAAGCACGACATTTTCAGCTTATGTAGCTTGTAAAATATTACTCAACTCGTTTATTATAATGAGACAATCCATAAAATGTTGAGATTATGTCATAAACTGTTATTGTTCCTGAATGCTGCATGACCTGAACAGAATATGTATGTCCAGAGAAGGATGTACTCGCCGAGGATATAAATCCCGATATTTTGCAAGTCCATTTATGTATTGATGAAAGGGCGCCTGTTTGGAAAACTTGGAGATTGCTATATATACGAGGGATCTATTTGGACGGAAAACTACTCGAGAAAACTATCAATATCGTGATGTTATGATTGCTAGAACAAACTTTGGTACTTCATAATTTCAGCAATAGTTATGTTGAAATCTAACCATCATTTTGAATCAAGATATACAGATATCTATGTCTAACCCTTTGGCTTTCTTTAAAATCTATCTCATCATGCTCTACAGATAATTATACTCACTTGTTTAAATATACACAGTATTTCATTATGAAACGTCCCGTTCGAAAAAATATGTTTCCCACTTTCCGTCGAAAATTACTGTCTCAGAACAAATACAATCACAAGTGAAGCTATTAAGCAGCACCATAAAAATGATCAAGGTGTGGTCGAGAGATAATCCTAAATTGGATGGCGCCTCGGCTTTCTCATATGACGTTAACGACAGTGTTTCAGTGATTGTTGACAAGAGCGGCGCTATCGTAAATGTAGATCTCGCCATGGACGTCGATGGAAAGCCATGTCTGACTAATAGTGGTCTTATATCATGTTGTCCTTGGGACGTCCATACTTTATATACGTACAGCCAAGCGGGCGCTTCGACGGTTTCGTCGCCGCAGAGTAGACATGTCACCATGGTAGTGTTATCTGCTTCCGTTACTTTATGAACTGTCAATTCAATTCCATGTTCACAACACACCATTTTCGAGACCCTGTAGGTCCAGAGTAATGGACTCACTATCGGAGGATGGAGTTTGAGACTCCAGAAAGGTGTTGTGCCCTTGAGCTAGGCGCTTTACCCCTCGTAGTCAATATTTTTCATGGAGCAGTTACGAATTCGATATTAAAATTAAACATGATGTAAGACTGCGGATTCTGTGAACTTATCTTAAGGCGACATGACATTAAAAACTTGGAGTCCCCAGCAGTAAGGAGAGCTTGAATGTTATGACTAGTTTATTTTTAACTGATATTTGACATTTTTTTAGTGTAATGAAGAATAACCTTCGTATGCGAAAGAAACCAAGAGTTTGCATGTTATCAGCTGCTGAGCTATAAAAAGAGAAAGTCATCGATAGATAGTTTATAACATCACTACATTCGCGATTTTGTTTGAGTGATTCGGACGTTGTTTTCAGCAAGCGGGTAGGCAGATGAAAATTAACTTCCTCACCAGAATGTCAAACGATATGAAAGAGGCAACTTGTGTCGACAACGATGTATTTGCCTGATTACAACTGCTCAAATATTGTACATATCGCCTTTATTCTAAAAGTACATAGCTTGAATGAATCCTGTGCGTAAGTTTTCTGCAAAATAAAAGACACTAGCACTTGGAAACTAATGTTCACCTCCATAAAGTACCCTATTATAGTGCTAAAACAGGTACATGAAGTGTTCTTCTGTCGACGTAGGATTTTGGCTGTGTCAAAACTGCAGTTTTTAATATCTGCTCATCAACACACAGATTTGTTCTTAAGCTCCTTCAAATCTTGAATGTTTTATTGGGTTATTACAATCAGTTTGTAAGACAAAGTTGACCTCAACTTCTGTCTGTCATACCGTTCCGTATTAAAGGCAAGTAGGAATTCATTAAGAGGAAAGTCTTTTTTCCCTTTATATACATGTGAAACTGATATTAATGACATTCTTTAGCTCTTGTTTTATTAACATCGACAAAAATTAAAAGCTGTATATGTTCAGTTTCTCTAAAGGTAAGGTAGTGCACCATTAATGTCGCCCTGGCCTGATACATTTGCTCCCGGTTTCTTCCTTTTTAAGTTCGTTCGAACGTTTATGAAATATTTCATGCAGATGGTGATAATTACAACAACCACGACAATAGAGACAGCTACAGCGAGTACTATGATCGCCTGTAATGATTGTATGTTGGAATGCAGAGAGTTCCTATAAGAATTCTGTAAAAAATGTGTAACAAACAAAGATTACTTCAAGTTTATTTTACACAGATGACACAGAGCAGGACTGCAACTATATAACAAAGATTTTACATGACGTTAGCCGTTAAAGGAAGGCATTTGACCAATACTTTAATGATTTTACAACACCATAAAATCTGACGGGCTAGAGTGAATAAATTGGCCAATACGAGGGTGTAATACAGTTCCAACTTAATCTTATCGCTTGCACTTGTAATTTGCATTATACAAAGACAAATAATTTTTTCTGCCACAAATAGGGTGAGGCCTTGAGTTTTTTAATTTATCAATATATTTTTACAAGAGCATTTTCTTTGTTAACATTGGCACTCAAATATTAATCATTACATTCATATATTTAATGAAGGCTGATTATTACAGATGACATAAAGTCCCACAATACTCTGGGTATCTTGTAAGAACGAGTTGTCATTGGTGATTATAAAAATACTGTTAGAACGCTAAATCACATTGAAATACATCGAACGCTTATCGAATGATTATTGAATTTATATAATTATGTGAGACGACTCAAAAATTCAAGTTGCGATTCCCAATTACGATTTAAGAGTATGTGACTATTATATGAACGACGCACTGTTTTCCTATTCTAATGGAGAACAGACCGTTCTATCATGTGGTAAAGTGTATTTCATACATCCGCCATCGAGAACGAATATATTTTCGTGCGCATGCTAAAAAAAGCCGTACGAGGCCGAGGTATTAAATTGAATATGTCAAGACCAACCAATCAGTGAGGAAAACAATAACAGGAAAGGCAACATCACATATTGCATTCCCCTTTAAGCAAGAATATAGAAACTAATTTTGGCAGGAAATTCCTTCAAATTGTTGACGTACACTTTTCAAAGCGATTTAAGCTTCATAAGATCTTCATTGGAAAGACAATTAAAGTGAGTTATAGCTGTATAAAGAATATGGCCAGCATAATCCAGTCTCATGGTAAGAGAGTAATCGCCGGAGAACAACGTAAAGATCGACCAGCTGATTGTTATTACCGGGACAAGTCTACATGCCGCCTTTTTAGATGACGAACTGCTTTATACTCAACACAAACTGTAACAGTCGCAACGAGATTGACGAGCGACACAATAACTGAAACGGTTAGGATTTTTAAGAAGCATTTCTCTGTGTTGTCAGAATGTTGTCAGTCAGAAGCTCTTGTACTTGCTTGCTCAGGTGACACCCGGTTAGCTTTGATTTCTACTGGCTTAAGGTGTTGGACGAAGGTGTTGGACGTAGATTCTACCAATCTCGGATTGCAGGACAACTATATTTTGTCCATACCCAGTTAGATACACATCACAGTAGAAGGAGACATTTCGTTTGATATCAATTATCAATAATTCAAACGTACCCGAATCTCTGTCACCGCTTACTGTTATTTCCTCGTGAAACTGAGAGACCCTGTTCAAGGTATCTTTATTTATTTATAAATAAAAAATGTTCATGATATCATAATTTCTTGAAACCAATGCACCTGTTCTAAGCCATCTAACACGGTGATACAACGAATCAACATTCTCTAGATGACAACACATAGTCACATTTTGTCCTTCGTCAATAATTGTATCTGATGGCATTTGTCGAAATTCGAGTTGAAAAGAACTGAAAGATGTTACCATATTGACGTGAATTCGGGTGGCATCGGCAAAAGCTTTGTTCACCTGTTGAAACGGTTTTTTTATGGTGAGTGTAGACTTTTCTAACGTACTGGATGTGAAAATATCATATTCGTCTGTAATATCATCGGTGTCCTCGCCATCTCTCAGAAAATCTTTCCTGTTGTCGTGATACTACGTTTTCCATGTTACGACATACTTCTCCGTGATAAATGGTTCGAAACCAGTAAAAAGACAGTGAAACTGTGCAGTCTCACCTTCCAGAACATAAACACTGTTCGATTGTCCATTTATAGTAAACATAGGTCCTGCAGTCACAGCTAAACCATTCCCCATAATCAAAGCAATGAATATGAATGAGGTGACGATGGACGGTTCCATAATGGTTGACAATAACGATACTAACACCGATGCAACGTTATGAAGTGTTGCCTTTTATTGCATTTAATGAGTTTGATATCACTTAAAGAAAACACAGTTCACATGATTTGTTGGAATGTTATCAAACAACAAATAACGTTTGAAAGAAACTTACAAAGGAGTAATAATATTTAGGGTGATTACGCTTAAAAATATAGACCAGTCGTCAAAGGTTGTTCCCCTGCTATACACAACTTTACTTTAAGTCGGTATTTTGCACAGTTATAAAATGGTGCAGCAAAATCTTGCACTGCGCGTCATAGCATTCTCTATTCTCACTGGTCACCAAGAAGTAAGTAAATTGCTAAAGTTTGGTGAATGGCACTTAACTTCTAACAATGTGACCCTGAAAGGCTAACACTGTCAACAGGATGCTAGCTAAAAGACAGTGTGACTTTATGTTGCGTTACTTACAATCAAACGTACTGAGACCCGTCAAGCTTTGGATTTCAGTTTTTGACGTATTCGCATTGTTTCCACTAGCTATGTTGCCATATGGTGATGATGCACTTACATTTCAATGTAAGTTGTAGAAAGAGAAAGTATTTGTTGACAGCTGTCATAGGAGGTAAGAAAACAATAGACTACGTCTGCGTTGCGTGTGTGAAATACCCCGACAAATTGTCAAACGAAGTGAAAGGTTGCAACTCTTGGCAGTCATGTTTCAAATACCAGTTCACAATTGCACAAATCTTGCACATTCCGCTCCCATGGACAAATTGTATTCTTTCAAAATTACATTGTTTTGCTTGAAAAGCATGGTAATTGCGTCATTGTACATTTTCCAAGGGTAAGACATATATTGCAAGGAATGACTTTCATAATGTTATCCATATTTTTAATTGAAATAAAGCTTTGCAGTCCTTAATTTTTTCACGAATTAGAATATGGATACACATTTCTTTGATACAAATGGTGTCATTATGGAGTCAGAAGCACAAAAGCTCTAAATTAGCCATTTATCTCGTAATTAACAAAACCAATCAGTATTTAAAGTCTAGGACTGGCTCGTGTTCAGAATCGAATCCGGTTTCGTGCAGTTGTAGTTAATATAGTAAAATTTAGCGCTTCTCACTTGTTCCTTAGCCGTTCCGTTTTGGCATTTATCATTTGAAAATATAATCAGCTGCTGGCTATAGATGATGTAGCATTTATTTTTGGTAGGATTGAATCATATTATATTTAGGGATTGGAAGTAGGTATGGCAGAAAAATGTTTCCCGTCATTGGATTGCATTTTTCTGTTGTCTGTCCTATATCTCCCTTTACTGCCATTTGAAAGAACTGTTACAATGCAATTTTTTCTGTTGCTAATTTTGTAACACCTACATGTATATATCACCGATTTACTACGAACTATAAATACGAATATCCTTCAATGTTCTGTGTAAGTAACGTTCAGTAGAGATTTCAAACTTCATGTATAACTTTTGATACATTGAATTTTTACATGTAAAGAAGTAGGATATTAGTTATCAAAAATCCATGAGGAATATAGACTGTTCTGTGTCGCAAGTAAATACCATGTAATTCCAACATCCCAAAGCATTAAGACAATTATATGTTCGTTTGTTCTTAAAATTCAAAGGAATTCTGCTACACTTTTATTTTATGGAGAGTCGTATTATTTCCAGACGAAGAGATCTATGTTTTAGGAGGGAGAAAGGCGAGCGAAGGTCCTGTGGGATGGGCGTGCAATAGGTGGTACCCTGTTTTGATACTCTTTGGTGTTATTTTGAGAGATAGAATTGCTGACAAATAAGATGTCTTTTCAAACACACAGACAGTAGGAGAGTATCAATGGGCAGAGCGGGAGAAGGTTGAATCCTCCCTCTTAAAAGGCAATTAAGAACAAAATAACTTTTCGGTCGAATCTCAGACAGTTGCTGACAAGTACGGTTTGCTTTGCAGAGAAAAGGATATAAAAAGATTACTTACTGGAAAGAGCTCACCCGTTTGTAGGTATTAATTTGAATTTAACTATTTTGACGCCTTTAGGCACAATGGGAGGGAGTTATAATTCTTTATGTCCCTAGTCACACAAAGACTAAATTACTCCCTTCTGTATATGATGATAATATGAAAGACAGAAAATATATAATAGTCGATGTTTCAATAAGACTAAGGAAATAAGAAAAGATATTACTAATTGATGTTCCAATAAATTCAAATATTAATTGTTCCATGAATTTAATTTAATGAGCTAAAATTTTAATTCAGTAATGTATCATGATCTAGGTAGTGCCTTGGCCGCTTCAATACATTAAGTCACATATAACTTACATCTTGCAAACCATATTTCCTTGTTCAATATTTCAACTTATGTCTAAATGCCTATTGTTCATTTTGTCAACACAGCTTGTTTATTTGTAACTTCAAATATTAATGTTATTAGTGATACAAGCTGGATTTTAGTCCGGACTGAAATTCATTAGAAAGCCACTTTCCTGTACTTTAGACGATGCATCGAGTTTGCATGACTGATAATTTGTAGTGAAACATACTTTAAGGAGGCTGATATAGAAAAATGTTTGGTTAATTTATTATAGAAATATTATATAGTTGTACTTGCTACAGCCTATTCGGTCCGTCGATAAATATTGCTGATCTTTCAGGTATCTTAAAATTTCAAAATCTATGATTTTTCAATGATCTATCGTGAAAGATATTACAAGAAATATGTTACGTATAAAGACAGAAATTATTTGAAACGGTAATAAGTATCATGAAAGTGCAAATATTTCCAAAATATGTAGTATTTATTTTCCTCCTCAGTTTTCTCTTTTTAAGCGTTTCTAGATACATTTCCATATTTCCCTTTCGAGACCGTTACATTCTAAGGTTGCTGTCGTGAAGTCATTTCGCATCGCGCACAATAAGCCATTACTCTTTTATTAGCAAGTTTCTGACACAAACAGCAACCAAATGGGGATCAGTCGATTCTATCAGAGAAACATAAGAATTGAGTTTCATTTCAACTCTGATTTGTATAAAACTGTGTTCAGCCTTTGTTTACTTGATATAGGCATCTTGCAATTCAGCATATGTCTTCGACGCCTCCTCTACATGGTCCTGGAACTGTTGCTATTGTGTTGAAGGTCAAGATCAGCGACAACAAAACAATCTACGTTTCTAAATTTCGTTGTATTACTATCGGGAAGACTCACAAGCGTTGACGCAGGTCCGTTTTCGTCAGCTGTTTTTGATTAATTTGAAGGCTTCCGTTTGCTGACTTTAGCGTATGTGATGTCAATGTTACAAAGCAACATCTTCGTAGGGTCTCGAAATTGCAGACTCTTCGGTCACTGCAGCGGTTACGGATGTTGAATGTATTTTCTCGTACTTTACACTTTCTACATCCTGCATTTCCTGGTACTCACCAATGGTTCCTCGACCAGAATTAGTATTGGTGTTTCGTGCAGATTCCTGAGTGTCTGCAAATTGGTTCGCACGTACTTCAAGTTTCGGACCTTTCATCAATTTATAACCGACGCATATGGCGATACTTGAAACGACAGTGCTAGTGATGACCGAGACAACGAATGAAATTATTATCATATTTTGTAAGAGTTTATCCGTGTTTTTAGGTGGTTGTGTATCAGGCTGCATGGATGTGGTATAAATAGCTGTCCCTGTGACAGCAGGAGAGTCTCGCACTACAATTCTAGCAATGTCAGATTTCAAGACAACTCTTTGTTGGTTGACGAGATACACATCGCAATAGAAATCACAGTTTCGTTTAATACCAGTCACAACTAGGTCGTATATCCCGGACCGCTTTCCACCCTGTACCATTAGTTTGACAGAAAAGCGTGAGGCATCGGTCTGAAGGATGTCATAATTTCTAGAAATCGGTAGGCCATTCCCAAACCACCTCACCTGGAAATGTAGCTGACCAACATTCTGCAGACGACAACGCAAAGTCACAGTGTCTCCTTCGTCAACAGTTTTATAAGAGGGCTTTCGCCAAAATTCGGGTTTAGCGAGTAGCGTAAGAAGTCCTGGTCTTGATATCAATGTCACGTTTTTTTCATAGAGGAGACACCTGTATCCCTCTTGGTCAGATATTGTTACGTTTTTAACCGTAAGAGTTGAGTTTTCTGCAGTACTGGTTGTTAAAACATCGTATTTTTCTTCAACTTTGGCTTCCCCTTTGCCCTCTGTCAGAAAATTATTAGTTCCGTTGGGATAAACTATCTCCCAGTGCACCGTGTACATGTGTACGACATTGCTTTCAAAGCCACTGAAAAGACAATGAAACTCTGCAGTCTCACCCTCCCGGACGGTTACATTGCTAGGTTGTCCATTTGTAGCAAACTTTGGTCCGGCAGTCACGGCTGAATTATACCCTAAAATCAAAATAATAATTACCAACAGATAGACAACTGATGATGCCATGAATGGGGACGACAGCAATCTTCACAGCAATTCACGAAGAGGGAGTGTAACGTTATCAAGCACTATCGCTGACAGCATCAATGAAGTTTGCATCACTCTAATAACGCCGCCACAAAATTTGTTGGATATCTTCAAATAAAATTTATAGGAAATACAACTCGATTACAAAGAACAGGAAACACATCAGACGATGTCTAAAACTTCTCCCATACCATAAAGCGCTGAGTTTAAGTGAGTGTAATATCTCTGTAATTAGACACAGAAGTCACAGACTTTGTCGGATAGTAAAGTGGAGGCTCATTTTAAAGCTGTTAGAGAGAGAAAACTTTTTACCGTCTTAGCTTTTCGAAAATTCAAAATGTAATTTTTGCTCATTGAGTTAACAAAGGGATGGCAGCCATTTTGAATTTCAAGTATCGGTAAATGTTAGGTAATTTGTTTCTCTGGAAGCAAAATATGCACGGTGACCCCTGTTTTTTATTCTTGGCAAGAGTTTAGCTAAAAGTTTCATTTCGAAAAGATTGAGCAAAAGTTTAAGTCGTTCACTTTCGAGGTGCATACTGTACCTTAAAAGTAGTGTTTTACACGAAGTCAGATTACGGAATTCCCTGAGCTTATAAAAAGAGGACATTAAATCAAAGTAGCCAGGACAATGTTATCAACCATGTGCCGCTTGCCTAATTCTAATAGAACTGTTTTGAAAGTTTTATAGTGTGATACACCATAGCTTTCGTTTGTGGGAAGGAACCAGGGTACGGGTGCACATTTTATGAGCAGTTAAGCAATAGAATGTTTAGAGAAGGTGTATGATGGATGGCTTATAATGTCCATGGTAAACACAGTCGTAAATTTCCACGTACTTTTCGCTGCTAGAGTTTTATTGACGTTATTTTTAGTAAACGAGTTTATAAAACTTAATCGACAGAATAGAATGTCATGATGCCATCTGAATAACGCACCAATGTAGTATCTGGCGCTGCTATGAAAAATTGTTTTCAAATTTTTCAAAAAGTGGACGAATTTGTAAATGAATTTATATCCAAAAGAGAAAGGCAATATGTTTATAGCAAAATTTCACTTCTGTCAAGCGCTCCGCGATGCTTGTCCTTACGATGGTTGCGATAACACGTACAACTCTCTTTCTTAATCTCTGGTCCCTTGAACACGGTCTTCTTCTCTGAAATGTGTTGCCTATTGAAAACTTGCTACAAAAGCTAGATATCGACATTATTTTGGATTATCCTACAGTCAGACACGTGATATAAGGCATGACTTGTCCTTTACAGGCTATTTTTGAGAAAAGCTATGTAATTTTCAACTTTGTTTCTGAAGCAAAATCTATATATTTTATGAATAATTCGTGGTGACAAATGTTAAACTTCTGTCTCTTTCTATCCTCCATGCGGCTGTTCATACTACAGTTGCTTTTAAATTCAGAGACAATTTGTTACTATACAAACTTTTCTAATGCATCGCTGCTTTTTCGCTTTCAAAACTTTGACTTCTTACTGAAATGACATAAAGCAGTCAATATACATCGATATTAGCATTATGATACTCCATGATGCTTTAATATGAGTGACCGCATCCTCGTATGTTTTTTTTTCGAGCACAGTAATTAGCACATTGCTGAATGCAGTCATGATAGAACTGTTTCTATATGCTCATATTAACACTTTCGCTGACAGTATGCATGATGTGGGAATTCATCAGTCATGGTAAAAATGAATCTTCACCGACTTCTGATGATTTTTGGAAGAAAAACATTAGGCTCAGTCTGTCCTTAATATCTGTCAAATTATTTCGGAATCGTTATTTCCTGCTTCATTAAAGTCGAGATGTAAACATGAATAGCCGTAACGCCCATGTAGACAAAGAATTGTAACACGGACAATTGTGATAACAATGGAAATGACGTCATTTTACTGTCACGGACTTTTTATTCCTATCATTGGCCTAGTCATGATCAGATATTCGCCCATGTAGAAACCTCAGTTCTTTCATTTATTCTCTGATATAATCTGAAACAAACTGACGTTAATATTTTGCTGATTCGGCCGATTAGCCCTGTCAAACGCAAGACAGAACAATGATGGGGTCTGATTAATGGAGATATATTACTCTGTGGAATATATAATACGTTACTTGCAAATTTTCAAAGACCTACGTATCCATACAATGTGTTTGGATTTCTTCAATCAAGAGTCACCTTAATAATATTCTCCCAAAGATCAGTGAAATACTGTAAGACTTATGTTGCGAATATTCGAACGAAATACTACTGAATTTTCATTCAATGTTAAAAGAAATAAACAAAGTGTATGGTTTCGTCAATAATGACATATTCAACAATGGTTTACCGGTTAGTGAGACCACAATACGTTACGGTAGTTTGTGATGAATGAATTTGGATTTATGGCGAACGTCCCATAAGGAAACTTCATCACATAAAGTGAAACTCCTACGGCAGTCGTATTCGATGAAACTCAAAAAGTGCCCCTAAAACCCGTTTAAGCTTACTGAGATAAGCAAAGAAACATTTTCAGGATTACTTCTGTCAATGTTTGTGAGTTCTTTTACGGCAGGTCCAGCGTTGGCTCGTGGCTCATACAGTAGGTCAATTCGGCGCCCACGACAGAACAGTCATGCTCTAGAGTTTGTTTTCGTTTTTAGGTCAATGGCGATTGATCTATGAATCATCAGGCATATTTCTGATTCAGTGTCTCTCATTGGCCCTGGTTGACGTCAACCTGCAACTCTTCATAATACCCCTCCTTATAATCTGTAATTCGGGCTTTGCTTGGTGAACCACCTTTGGAGAACGGTCTTGGCTGCTCCCACACACTCTGCTCTTTCGGTATATAAAAAATGTGCTAATTATGAATGCAGTCACAACAAAATTCACAATAAGGATGTGCTTGAGTTTATTTTCTGACCCCATTTGTGCGCAACCAACATCTAATTTGTTACAATATGTCATTGTTGACATTACAGTAGTGGAATGTGCCTCACGAACATTTATCGAATCAATTGTACAATTTCGACCTTTTAATATGGCTGTATCTGACTTTATGCAAATTACAATGAGGTTGTCATCTCTTGTTGTTAGAGTCCATCTATCTTTATCTATTTCATTTTGACTCTGCACTGTTCGAGATTGTGTTTCGTTTCCACTCCAGTGAAGTATGACTTGAGCATTTCCGCCCCGTGACCAACATGGCGTTTCGAGTAAATCGCCATCGCTGTAGTAATTGTTCAAAAATGGCAGATAGCATATTGGACAGTGTTCGTTTTAAGGGTAAACCACCTCTAAAATGGCGGCCTTCGATCTTAATATAAAGTTATCACCACCACTACCACATCACAGAAATACGTTCCAGCACGTACCATGTCTTCTGATGTTGCGTATGACTAGGTCAAACACCCCCGTGTCCTTATTGCCCTGGACAGCCAATTCTCCAAACGAAAAGGACGAGACGATTTGAGGTCGAAATAAAATATTGAAAACGACAGATCTACTCCAAGCTATAGCCAGACTTTAAGGAAAATTCTATGACAGTCACAGGATCATTAGTACACGCCTATTACCGATAATGTCCCCCTGTCAAAATACGATATTGTCAACAAAATAATATAGCAAATGTTTCGTTCCTTTGATATCGTGTTTATGTCTTTCCTGGTATCGGTTAAAAATAACGACATATCGTAATCATTTGTTCCAATGATATATTGGGTGTCATGTCCAGGACGTTTCCTCAGTGGGCGACGAGTTGGAAAGAGGTAAAGTTCAGTCCATAAATCTTAGATGCTCTCGGACTTAATTCACCTTTGACCCCATTGCCCTTTTGTGTAAACAATGTGTTAACCTCGGAAAAAGTTATTATGTCATTTTTTCAAAAGAAATCTTACTTGTCATGATGCACCGAATAACGGAAGACCGATCAAGTAAGAGTGAGTTAACATGAAGCTATGATTTCTTTGGTGAGCTGTTTCGAACTTTCTTCTGTTCTTCGTGCACAGTTGAAGCCTAACCAGCCTATCGTTGAGTAATCCAATGTGCGTAGAGGGAAGCATGACAGTTTCAGCTTATGTAGCTAGCAAAATATTACTCAACCCGTTTATAATGAGACAACCCATACAATTTTGCGATTATGTCATACACTGTTATTGTTCTTGAATGCTGCGTGACCTGAACAGAATATGTATGTCAAGAGAAGGATGTACTCGTCGAGGACATAAATCCCGATATTTTGCAAGTCAATTTATGTATTGATGAAGGACATCTGTTTGGAAAACTAGCATATTGCAATATACACGAGGGATCTATCTACTCGAGTAAACTATCAGTGTCGAGATGTTATGATTGCTAGAACAAACTTCGGTACTTCATAATATCAGCAATAATCATGTCGAAATCTAATCATCATTTTGAATCAAGAGATCCAGATATCTATGTCCAACGCTTTGGCTTTCCTTAAAATCTATGTCGTCATGCTCTACAGATAATTATACTAACTTTTTTAAATATACGCAGAATTTCGTCATGAAACGCCCGGTTCGAAAAAAAATGTATCAAACTCAGCACCAATGCTAGTGGTTTACAACCTTTGGCACAGCTCACCCGTAAATAATTAACATGCTTCCAAGTCCTCGATTTTTTTGGAGGGGCGGGATTTGGGTTATCGAATGGCTGTTCCAACTCCTTCTCTTTATCATCTTGGTAGTCATCTCACTCCACGCTGTTATGGCAACGACCAGATTTGTTTGTGCTTACCCTTTTATTTCTTCTTTGTTTCCTACTTTGCGTCGAAAAATACTTTCTCAGAACAAATACAATCACAAGTGAAGCTATTAAGCAGCACCATAAAAATGATCAAGGTGTGGTCGAGAGATAATCCTAAATTGGATCGCGCCTCGGCTTTCTCATATGACGTAAACGACAGTGTTTCAGTGATTGTTGACAAGAGCGGCGCTGTCGTAAATGTAGATCTCGCCATGGACGTCGATGGAAAGCCATGTCTGACTTAAGTAGTCTAATATGATGTTGTCCTTGGGACGTCTATACTTTATATACGTACAACCAAGCGGGCACTTCGACGGTTTCGTCGCCGCAGAGTAGACATGTCACCATGGTAGTGTTATCTGCTTCTGTTACTTTATGAACTGTCAATTCACTTCCATCTTCACTATGCACCATTTTCGAGACCCTTTAGGTCCAGAGTAATGAACTCACTTTCGAAGAATGGAGTTTGAGACTCCAGGTAGGTGTTGTGCCCTTGAGCTAGGCGCTTCACTCCTCGTAGTCAATATTTTTCAGGGAGCAGTTACGAAAACGATATTAAAACCAGATATGAACTGTATATGCTCACGTGTTTTACAACAGGTTCAATAATAGTAGTACGCTTCACAGAACAATAAGGTATCTGTTATATCACTATATGTAGCAGGTTTTATCAACTTCGCACAGTACTCTCAGAGTTTAATCACTAATTACAAAACTTTATTTAATATGCAAATGAGCTGTTAATTAACTTGGCACTGCTCAATGCTTCACGGGACAATTAGATATCCATCAGATCAACATTTGTAGCACGTTTCAATTAATTTAATGTTGTAATTTCAGAGTAATGTCACTAATTACTAAGTTCATTAAATATGCAAATGATACCTAAATTAACTTGACACTGTTCAATGTTTCATAGCACAATTAAATATTTATCAAATCGACATCTGTAGCACGTTTCACCAAGTTTGGTACCTTAATTTCAGAGTTACATACCAAATTACAAAGTTTATTATATATGCAAATGAACCATTAATTAACTTCACACTGCTAAATGCTTTACAACACAGTTAGATATCTGTCGGATAAGTATTTGCAGCTGTTTTCATCACATTTAATGAAGTTATTTCGGAGTTCAATCACCAATTATAAAACTTCATGAAATATGCAAATGAGCTAATTATTAACTTGACACTGCTCAATGTTTCTCAGTACATTTGGATATTTATCAGATCAACATCTGTAGCAAGTTTCATCAAATTTAATGCTGTAATTTCGGAGTAATATCATTAATTACAAAGTTCATTAAATATGCAAATGAACCCTTAATTAACTCAACACAACTAAATGCTTTACATCACAATTAGACATGTGTCGGATCAGTATCTGCAGCAGATTTCATCACATTTGGTGCAGTTATTTTGGAGTTATATGACTAATTACAAAACTTTATAAAATATCCAAATGGCCTATTTGTTAACATGACACTGCCAAATGCTTCTCAGTATAATTAGATATTTATCAGAACAATATGTGTACCCAACTTCACTGACTTCGGTGCCGTAATTTTAGAGTTATATACCTAATTACAAAGTTCATTAAATATGCAAATGAACCCTTAATTAACTGAACACTACTAAATGCTTTACACCAAAGTTAGCTATCAGTCGGATCACTATCTGCAGCAGATTTCATCACATTTGGTGCAGTTATATCGGAGTTATATGACTAATTACAAAACTTCATACTTGACACTTGACACTGCCCAATGCTTCTAAGTATAATAAGTTATATATATGATCAATATTTGTTGCAAGTATCATCAAGTTTGGTGCAGGAATTTTAGAGTTATCTCACTTATAAAAAAAGTTCATTAAATATGCAAATGAGAAGATAATTGACAAGACACTTACAGTATCATGATAATGTTCTAAGATTGTCATCTGTGAAAAGTTTCATGAAATTTTGTGCAGTATTTCTTGATCTATATCTACACTGACATTACCGTCTCCATAGAGAAACCATTGTACGGAAAAAAAGATATTGCATAACTTCATTAATATGCAAGCCATACTAACCAAAATCTAATCAGTTCTTGCAAGTAGCATATGGTACCTGTCTACTAAAGTTGACTCGAATTCGTTCAGGCGTTTTTGAGTTATCGTGTAAACAGACAGACAGACAGACACACACACACACACACACGGAAAGACAGACAGACATCGCTATGACATTAGCCAACGTTTTACACACGTGAGCTAATTAAACATGATGTAAGACTGCGGAATTCTGTAATCTTATCTCAAGGCGACACGACATTAGGGACCGTTCAGTTTTTACGGCCGGGGGGGCGGCAAAATCCAGGGGGGTCATCATAATTTTGGAATCCGCAAAGGGGGGGTCATCGCTTTTTCACTGGTAGGAAAGGGGGGTCACCACATTTTCAAAAACATAATACCAACAATAAAGTTCACTTTATGCCATGGCCATGATCGACCCTCTTTACCGGCGGGCCGCCTTTGGCGGTCCACTACAATAAATATACATTATGTATTACCCATGACCCTCTTAACGGGCAGACACCTTTGGCGGCCCACTCCAATTAGGTTTACTTCATGCAATGGCCATGATCTACCCTCTTTACCCGCGGGCCGCCTGCGGCGGCCCACTACAATAAATTGGCTTAATGTAATACCCCATGGCAATCTTAATGGCCGCACGCCTTCAGCAGCCCTGTCCAGTAAAGTTTACTTTATGCAATAGCCGTGGTCGACCCTCTTTACCGGCGTGCCACCTTTGGTGGCCCACTAAAATAAAGTTGACTTTACGTAATGGCCCATGACCCCCTTAACTGGAGGGCTGCCTTTGGCGAACCACTCCAATAAAGTGTACTTTATACAATGTCCATGGACATAAGTTGTCTATGGAAATAAAGTTAAAAATTGCCTTACAGTCGTCCTAATTAACAGACGTTTGCATGGATGTGGCTGAGAAGTTTGTGC
>LD350424.1:64880-86948 GCA_001465055.1 Ptychodera flava | reverse complement strand
CTATATTATTTTGAACACCGGCGACAAGATTTTGCCGCCCCCCCCCAGGCCGTAAAAACTGAACGCTCCCTTAAAAACTTGGAGTCCCTAGCAGCAAGGAGAGCTTGAATGTTATTAACAGCTTACCACTAGTTAATTTGTAACTGAGATATGACATTTATAGTGTAATGAAGAATAACCTTCGTATCCGAAAGAAACCAAGAGTTTGCATGTTATCAGCTACTAAGCTATAAAAAGAGAAAGTCATCGATAGATAGTTTATAACATCACTACATTCGCGATTTTGTTTGACGTGATTCGGACGTTGTTTTCAGCAAGCGGGTAGGCAGATGAAAATTTAACTTCCTCACCAGAATGTCAAACGATATGAAAGAGGCAACTAGTGTCGACAACGATGTATTTGGCAATGCCTGATTACAACTGCTAAAATGTTGTACATATCGCCTTTATTCTCAAAGTACATAACTTGAATGAATCCTGTGCGTAAGTTTTATGCAAAATAAAAGACACTATCACTTGGAAACTTATGTCCACCTCCATTAAGTACCCTATGATAGTGCTGAAACAGGTACATGAAGTGTTCTTCTGTCTACGCAGGATTATGGCTGTGTCAAAACTGCAGTTTTTAATCTCTGCTCATCAACACACAGTTTTGTTCTTGAATCCATCAAATCTTGAATGTTTTATCGGGTTATTACACTCAGTTTGTAAGACAAAGTAGAGCTCAACTTCTGTCTGTCATATCGTTCCGTACTGACGGCAAGTAGGAATTCAAAGAGGAAAGTCTTGTTCCCTTAATATACATGTAGAACTGCTATTAATGAAATTCTTTAGCTATTGTTTAATTAACATCGACAAAAATGAAAAGCTATACATGTTCTCTTTTCTTTAAGGGTAGGGTAGTGCACCATCGTACCATGGCCAACGGCCTGATACATTTGCTCCCGGTTTCTTCCTTTTTACCAGCGTTCGAACGTTTATCAAATATTTCATGCAGATGGTGATAATTACAACAACCACGACAATAGAGACAGCTACAGCGACTACTCTTATCGCCTGTAATGATTGTATGTTGGAATGCAGAGAGTTTCCTACAAAATTTTGTTAAAGTATGAAACAAACAAAGATTACTTCAAGTTTATTTTACACAGACGCAGGACTGCAACCATATAACAAAGATTTTACATGACGTGAGCCGTTAATGGAAGGCATTTGACCAATACTTTTATGATTTTACTACACCATAAAACCTGAGGGGCTGGACTGAATAAATTGGCCAATACAAGGCTGTAATACAGTTCCAACTTAAGCTTATCGTTTGCACTTGTAATTTTCATCATACAAAGACAAATAATGTTTTTCTGCCACAAATAAGGTGAGGCCTAGTTTTTTTTTTAAGTTTGCCAATTATTTCTACAAGAGCATCTTCTTTGTTCACATTGGCATTCAAATATTAATCATTACTTTTATATATTTAATGTAGGCTGATTATTACAGATGTCATAAAGTCCCACAATACTGTACTATGGGTAATTGTTCCAATTTATAACGTCAACTCACTTAAACATTTAAAGACTGATAAAACACTTTCAATATAAAAGAATATTAAAATCTTTACGCTCATTACCATTTTGAATAAAAAAGTATAACATAATGTTACATTATTTAAGAAAGCTCAAACTTGTTAATTATTAATTATTGTGGGCTACACTTACCCTGTCTTTGATTTTTGTCGCGAAAATATTAGTAAAATAGTATTTATATGTACTGACTATCTTTTCCGTTTCCTATACTACGCATGATCTTAGAGAACACAGTCACACACAAAGACACAGGCGTACAGCCAGACACAGACAGACGGACACTGAGAGATAGAGAGACAATGTCCAAGTAATGTCTATATACATATTTGTGTATAATACACTCTTAGAGAAAATAATCGACGTTTTAAGAGTTTACTAATTTCTCAACGAATTGAGAACATTGCTGATGCAATAAACGTCAATCGAATATATCGAAACTTTCGATACTTATAGCAAAACGCTTCCGCGGATAGGATAATTCTGACGCAATATGTTGTTTCTTTGTAAGATACACTTTCTTGTTCTACTCTGAACGTCAAGTCGATATGCCTATTATTAAGCACAAGAACGCGTGCTTAATTGCCCAAATTATTGTTGAAAGCTAAATTCAAGTTCGGACTAGAGTTAATTAGTAAACAATCAAATTTTATATTGTATACAAGTTAGCAAGACAAATACTTTCAAACTGTATTTCTAAATATTTTAAAGGAAATTATACGAGAAAGTAAAATTGTATTGTATTAATTGTTACCATAATTAATTGAAATAATATCAAAAGACGCCGCTCTCATCTCGGAAGACTTATACTGTCAGACGATAAAACTTCAACCAAGAAAAACTATCTGAAACTTAAACGTGATTGTTTGAATACTGCAGTGCTAATCAATGATGCTATTACAAGACGTATGGTATAGTTAAAAAGTCATACAACTATTTTTCAAAGGATAATATGCTTGTACCAAGGTATTTTATGTACCTTGCTAATTATCCATCTTTCTATCTATCTATCTATATATCTATCTATCTATCTATCTATCTATCTTTTTGTATTTTTATAGCTTTTTTCTTTCTCTTTTTGCATAAATAAAATATTTTAGAAATGAATTCTCTATGTATAATTTTGGTTACCAAATGTAACTTCAAGTTGCATTCGCGGTTTAGGCTGTTTCAAATCCGTTTATTGGAAGCGCGGTAGTGCTTTCCATATTCATACGCATACAACAACGCTATGCGTTTCAATACAAAAGCGAAATATCTGACCAACTAACAAAGAACCGATCTCTAACCATGTAAAACAAAGGTTATACTTTGTTAATGTTGCTATCTTCTAGTTCCTCATATATCACAGAAGCGCTGGTCCACTGCTGATCATCAGTCTGCTGAAGCTCAAGATCGGTGATAGAACAACCATCGGCGTTTCTCGATTTCGTCTCCTGAACATCGTTTCCTTCGTGAAAAGACTCAATTGCAGAAGACGTCAGTCTGTCGTAGTCAGCTGATGGTGTGCCAGCTGAAAGCTTCCGTTTGTACATTTCTTTGGTGATGATGTCATCCTTACTTCTAGCAACTACATCATATATGTAGGTGTTACTGACAGACTCTTTGGTCACTACAGAGGATGACGATACTGGTTTTAATTCCTCATACTGTACAACTTCAATATCCTGCATTTCCTCGCGCTCTTCGACGTCTCCTCTTTCAGATTTGGTATTTCTGTTTCGTTGAGATTCGTCATTGTTTCCCGATGAGTTAACAGCTTCGTTTCCACCACTTCGTCGATGGGTCAACTTATAACCGATGTAAGCGGCGACACTTGCACCGATCAAGACAGCTACTGAAACTATTGTGATGCTTGGTATTAGCTGGTTGTTATTGGCAGATAATTGCTTATTAGTCTGAGTCTCCTCAGATGTGGTATATATTGCTGTCACAAGAACGACAATAGAGTCCCTGACGGCGATTCTAGCGAAGCTAGATTTCAGGACAACTCTATTTTGACCAGTTAGATACACATCACAGTAGAAGGTTCCATTCTGTTTGATATCAATTATCAATAAGTTAAACATACCCGAATCTCTGTTACCTCGTACTGTTATTTTCTCGTGAAACTCAGACTCCCTGTTCAAGGTATCATAATCTCTTGAAACCAATTCGCTGTTTCTAAACCATCTCACCTGGAAATACGACAGATCAGCATTCTCTGCATGACAAAGCAAAGTCACATTTTGTCCGGCGTCAATAATTTTGTCAGAGGGCATTCGTCGAAATTCGGGTTTTAAAAGAACTGAAAGATGTCCCCACGTTGACGTTAATCCAACATTACCTCCAGAGAGGTGACACCTGCAACGCCTTTCTTCAGCCGTTGAAACGTTCCTTAGACTTGTCTAGCGTGTTGAACGTTGAAATGGAATATGTGGCTTTGATCTCATCGGTGCCCACTCCATCTGTCAGGAGATCATTCGTTTTGTTGTGATACTCTATTTCCCATTGTACGACGTAACTATATGTGGTATTTGGTTCGAAACCAGTAAAAAGGCAATGAAACTGTGCAGTCTCACCCTCCAGCACATTGACATTGCTAGGTTGTCCGTTTGTAGCAAACTGCAGTCCTTCAGTCACGGTTGTATTACACGTCAGAATCAAAATAATGAATACGAAAGGAATGACCGTAGATGATCCCATGATGGTTGACGATAACGATATTTACAGCTATGTAACGTGATGAAGTACTGCCGCCGAGTGTACCAATATAGTCACTGTCACAAGTGAACGCAGTTGGGATATGATACAAAATAGAGCAAGTGACTTAAGTACACGAAATGACAGGTTTTATGATGATTGCGAAACCAATTATTCAATAAAATAGAAACATCCAAACCTACATGTACAGAAACCTCTCACAAAAAAGACACATGAAATTAAATTTAACGAGTCGCTATTACAGTGTCAATTTAGTTGTATGTGACTGTTTGGCAGCGTGACAAAAAATCTTTGTATGTGAAAGGAACCACGGGTGTACACTGTCTTAGCTGCTAAGAAAGATTCATGTCACCAAATGTCTGAGATCGATTCATAAAACTGGAAGACTTTTTAATTCATATTCTTTTGCATGTGTAAGTTCAAGTCCATATTTTTTTCAAGGCAAAGAATACTAATGTTTTGTTCCGATTATGTTTCATAAATAATCATGAGAAAAAATTGTGTGGGCATATCAACAGCATCACAAATAAATGCAATTGGGAATAAGAGGAAATGCAATAAGTGTTCAACACCCTGTAAGAACGAGTTTCCACCGGTGATTGTGAAAATGCTGTAGGAACACGGAATTATATTCAAAGATTTTGAAAGTACGTGATTGCTGAACTTTTAAAGGCATAAAACGACTAAAATGGAACGTTATAATTCAAAATAACGATTATCCTTTGCTCTTATCAATCACGCATCGCTTGCCTAATTTATCGGAGAACTGAAAGTTTCATCAAGTGGAAATGTCTATTTTGATACACCTTAAACCAAGAATAATGGATTTTTGCGCGTGCACGAGTACATTTTACAAGGCCTTTGCTTCTTCAAAATTTGGACAGCGTCGAGGGATCTATTGGATTATTGCTAGAACACGTCTCACGCTCGGTAAGTGTAAAGATGTGAATATGCGTACATGAACTATACTTGTGCTGAAGAAAAAAATGATGACATTACACGGAAACTCACTATTATGCCCATTTGACGCCCCATTCGTACATGTAATGAATATGATAATATGGGTACGGTTTTGCAAAAATAATGCAAGGATGTTGTCGGAAACCAGCGACACGCATGCTAAAATCTTAAGACAAACTGTTATAATGTTAGTACAAATATTTTCCCGATAGGTACTTTCCTTCAATTGTCTTCTACGTTAACTTTTTGTTTGAAACAAATTACTGTTTCCTAAATTATACCATTGTACTGATCAAGTTGCTTTTACTGGCTAGGCAATGTCTCGCAACGTATGTTAAAATACATTAATTTCTCTTAGCTTCATTTCAAAGCAAACGGCAACTGTTCCATAAACGCAGAACTGAGTTTTGTCTCGCCGTAAAATTGTGTTAAGCGGATGTTAGTCTTTGTTTGCATTTTCGACTTGTAATTCAGCATATGTCACCGTAACCTCATCGTCATAGATTGATGACAAATTAACGGTATGAGAAAGGTCGCCATTGTGCTGAAGGTCAAGGTCAGCGTAAACCAAGCCCTCGACGTTTCTGAATTTCTTCATCTCGCCATCGTTTTCATTGTGGCAGGACTCATTACGTGTAGACGTCATTATGTCGTCGTCATCTGGCTTTGTTTCAGTGGATGGCTTCTGCTTGCAAACTTTCGCATAGGTGACGTCATGCTCAGTTTTAGCGATGTTCTCGTAGGGCTGAGATATTGTAGACTCTTTGGTCACTGCAGCAGATAAAGCTATTGCATTTCCTTCCTCATCCTTAACATTTTCAACATCCTGCATTTCCTGGTACTCTACGACTCCTTGACCAGAATCGATTCTTTGACTTTGAGGAGGTTCTCTAATGTCTCCTGATTGGTCTGCAGCTTCTTGGCGACCTTTCCATAGAAACAATGTATGTGCAACGAAGGTGGCGATACCTATGACGACAACGGCGATAGAGGCAACCACTGAAAGTATTATAATTCTCCGTTTAAGTCTGTCAGTGTTCACAGATATACTAGAAGTGGTGTCATGTGTGATCCTCGAAGTTATTGTTGTGACAGCAGGAGAGCCCCTGAAGTCGACTCGAGCAATGCCAGATTTTAACACAACTCTATTTGAACCGATTAGATACACGTCGAAATAGAAGTTTCCATTTAGTTTGATATTAATCATAGTCAAGTCAAATTTCCCCGAACCATCTATACCACGTACTGCAATGTCCTTATAAACGCCGGAGGAACCGTTCAAGATGATTTCAAAATTTCTGGAAATCAACTCACCGTTTCTTAACCACCTGACGAAGAAATGCGACAAATCAACGTTCTCCAGATGACAACGCAAAGTCACATTTTGTCCTTTATCAACAATTTTGCCAGACGGCATTTGTCGAAATTCAGGTTTTGAAAGAACTGAAAGAAATCCCCATGCTGATGTTAATTCTGGGTCACCTTTATAAAGGAGACATCTATAACCCTCTGGATCAGCTTTCGAAACGTTCCTTATTGTCAGAGTGGAATTATCTAGAGTATTGGTTGTCATTACACCATGTCTACCTTTGAGATGGGTTGTGAAAGTGCGATCAGTCACAAACCCCCCGCGCTGGCCACCAATCAGAATCTCCCAGTGCACTGAATGCATGCCTATGGTATTGTCTGCGAAACCGCGGCTGAAGTGACAATGAAACTGTGCAGTCTCACCCTCCAGAGCAGTGACATTGCTCGGTTGTCCATTTGTAGTGAAGTTTGGTCCGGCAGCTGAACCACACGCCAGAATTAGAAGAGTCACAATCAGTGCTGAGGCAATAAATGATTCCATCTTGAGGGACAATTCTATCGCGATTTATCAGAAAGATTGGTAACGTTTACCATGCTCCTCGCTTACTGCAGTATTCATGGTATTGAGTTGTATGCCACTGTAATAAAACCAGTTACTCATTTCGTCGGATGTTATCAAGTAACATTTTAAGGAAACAGAGAAAACAACACGATTAAAGATAATTCAGAGAAAATAGACCCTGTCTATTTATAGGGTATAGAATTTAACATGTTACCAAGTGGTAAACATGACCGTTTGTGACACTGTCAAATTGCCGATGTCTACGGCTAATTCAGCGAGCCGTAAAGACCTTCGATTTTATATTCGTTGGCGTGACATTTTGAAAAATATAAATAGACAAATGGTGATCATTATTTTCAGTTCAAAGAATATTAGCATTACTTTCCAGCTACGCCTCTGAAATCAAGATAAACTATTCTGCTATATCAGGTTTAGGAATTACCTTATGTTAACATATTGTTAAAAAATACGAAAAAACACTTTCGTCTACGATGCATAAATAGGAATTTTTGTCACTAGATCGACATTATGTACCGTGAGAGTCATTTGTACATCTATTGATATCTCAAAAATTTCTATATCATAGCAATCAACAAAATAAGTATCACTTTGTCACCAATAAATCGAGTAATTATCCAGAGTCGTCAAACCACCAATGTTGCAGCGAATAAGTACTACCCTCCTTGCTTGACGGTTAAATTCATAGAACGTCCGTCGAGAATGAAATGCGGCATCGCCGTAAAAGCCATTTGACCGGGAGGTAGCAAGACTCAATGGCAGAAAATCAACAAGACTGGTAAAAGTTGAAATGATTTCATGGTGATTGACAAAGATGACAATCCCATGTCACGCTTGTCCACCTTTCACGTGAATTTTTGCAAATAGATATGATATTTTTATTAGGGGGTGGTAATTAAACGCAATATAATGCAGCCACGAAGAGGAAATAAGGCAGTACTGTAGGAAACAGATAACACTTGTTAACTGAAAAAGTTACAACTGTTACGTATTATCGCATACTTTCAGAGAGGAAATTTCAGTGGGCTAGGTCTGGCTAACTTTAATTTTACGTGACTCGAACGAGAAAATTTTGATCTGATCCTCAATATTTTCATGCAGGAAATTTTGCATCGTTTGCCTTCATAGACAAGAATGAATGTCCCTTGACCTTTCAACACCAAGAGTCTTTGGATAACAAGTATGATTTATGTAGAAGCATTATTGAACGTACGGGAGCTGTACGTCAGCCAAGTCTAGCCACGCTGACGGGTCTTCAAACAAATCAAGATCACGGAATTTTCAGTGCTGCAGTGGGCTTATGTACCGCCATGGATATACAAAAATGGTACCGGTGAGCGGCGCGCTGGACAAAACGTCGGCATTTTATGGTGATCAGCGCAGAAATGATCTGAGAAATTTTACTGTGCAGCTACAGTAGTCTACAGACATATTCATTCAAAATCATCAAAATGCAGAGCATTTTTATCTAGATAAGCGTGGTCCTTAGCGGCACATACCCCGTCGCGGCTATCGTTATCGATGCGTGCAGAGCCATAAATTACGTCGATATGTTGGTCAATTTATATTTTTCTTGATTTAATTTATTTCATGGTGATCGCGCCAACTACATTTGCAATATCTCTATCACTCTGTTAAAACCAACAATGCTATCAACACAAGACATATAATATTGGTGTCGTGTGATAACACATAAATATTTCTAGTTTATTCCTTGCTTACCCCCATCGTTCTGTTTGCTCGAAGTTTAAAGAATACCTGTACCATTCTGTATCTTGAATGCAGAGCTTCAGACTTCAAAACAATTATACCAGCAACGTATTTTATTGACCCGAGCTTTATAGCAGAATGCTTTCTTTATTGAACGTGTTTATGAAGTTTCTTAACATAAACATGTGATCGTAAACTTGCTCCAAGTCTGTAGGCGTATAAATATCAAAATGGAGTAAAGGAATAAACTTCACCTGTCCGGTTCGCATGTCGGGTTGACGATAGGCGGTTACGTAGTCGTGGGGTGAACGATGTGATGTTGACTCAAATGGCTAAAATGTCGCAACCCATCGTAGTAGTTCGCCGATTTTAACTGGTAATTTCAGTGCCTTCTTTATTGCGTGCAAGGACATTCATGTTGCTATCAAATGCAGACAAAAAACGGACACGACAAATTGTCCATAGACGCGATGTCGATATTTGCTATCATGGAATGGCTCAGCCTATGTACGAACCGAGTTTTACTTTCCAATCTCGCACAAATTGAACAAATTTTAGGTATCGTAATTAACTTGAATTTAATGAATCGTCCACTATTTTTTGTGAAATCGATTACACCTATGACATGTTGGGAGTGTTCATGAATTGCACCTTTTTGTTAGGTATTTAGTTTGCAATATTTTACAGACGGAAGTGAACATACGCAACAGTGACAACGTAAGTTACTAGTTTATTTGACCAAGACGTACGCTCTCTCTCTCTCTCTCTCTCTCTCTCTCTCTCTCTCTCTCTCTCTCTCAAAAACGACCGCAAACTGTAGCCGTTAAGGCCATTTACTGCTGCGCCCGCGGTTTTACCGCGATCGTTAGGAGTAGTAGAGGTGTGAATGTTTCACTTCCAGTCCGCGGTAATGACTTTCTCATGAATATTCACTGTCTCTCTGTATAAGAGTCTAGTAGGACTGTTGTCAATTGAATATTGACCAGTGAGGAACCAAATTGCAAACCTAAATTTTTGGATAACCCCTTGACCTTTGAACTTCACATTATGCTCCACTTAATAAATCATGATAGCCTATCAGAAAGAGGTGGATGTCTGATTTTTGGTACACAGGGATAAGTATTGGAGCAAATGATTTTGACAAAATGTAACGTGACCAGCCACATCATGTACCTCATTAATTATGTGTATATCTAATTCTGGAGCAGACAATGGAGCCTGAGCTCTGAATTTTGGTACACAATGATCACTATGCAAGCAAACATTTTCGACTACACGTCACATGACATCAATGACCTTTGACCTCAGATATGCATATGTGCCCGTAAATCAGTAACCACAAGTTCTACACCCTCATATACGGTATGTATACTGGTAGGGTTTCTTGTGCGCCACATCCTGCATCTCATCATTAATTACGTCCATATCTAATTACGGGCTAGCCAAGAGAGCTAGAGGTCTGATTTTTGGTATATGAGGATACATATGGGAACAAAGGTTTTTGCCGAGATGGCATGTGACACAGGTGACAATTTCACAATTTCACAAATACCCCTTTAAATCAGTACCCACAAATGCTACTGCCTCCATATTTGATGGGAAGAACCACCTAAAGGTACTACATCCTCATTTAATATAGACATGTCAAAGTCTGGGCTAAGCGGTAGAGCTAGAGGTCTGATGTTTGGTATACATGGATAAAATTTGGGAACATTTTTTGCCAAAATCTTCAATAGACCCTGACGAACTTTGACTTCGATTTCACAAATATGCCAATAAATAAGTAACCACAAGTGTTACACCCTTTAAAGTTGATGGGATGAAGTACTTATTGGCATTAAAGGGTTATTGTTCATCATTCTGGCACCTTTTGCTAGTGTTTGCAAGTGCTTGGGCCCTATAAAGCTGCTTGAAGCTGTAATTATTTCTTGATTTTGAAAATGAATAAATTTAAACTATATATGATTTCATGACATGTGTCACTTTCAAGCTATTGTAATTGTGTGACGTCATACCCACGTCTCAGCAGACCATTCAGCCGTTTTGTACACACAATATCATTCATTCTCTCTTTAATACTTGACAAACATTGCTTTGTTTTTTTCCCGGAAAAGTCACAGTCCGAAGCAACCTTTACCAAGTGGTCGAAATTGAAATCTTACTGTATCTTTTCAGCTGGTTACCACAGTCTGAGATTCATCGTACTGTTCAAGTCTGTACGCCAGTTCTTATAAATACCATCGCTGCAAATAATTGGGCGTTGAGAAACTAAATTATCTAAAGATAACTGAAAGCCAAATTAAGTAGACATTAAATTTAGTTTTTAAAGCTCGACATAAATTTCTTTGATGATGTTTGCCAACTTACAATGATGACGATTTTTTAAAGACGCAACAGTATTGTACCACTTTTAGCCATCTACTAGAGTACAAATCCGGTTATATTTATTAGGAAAAAATTATGACAGAATTTAAACACGGTGGAACAGCCTATATTTATGTCATCATTCTTCTTCGGGCACTGGAAGATTGTCTTAACAATTTGAGATTGAAATCCAAATATTAAAACCAACGACAGAACCCCCGCAATGACCAGGTCTTAAGTAATGTCCATGACTTGATGATCATCAATAACTCCCCCTTCCAAAATCGGGTAGGATGTAGCAACAGCTATGATATAGCAACAGTTTCGTTCTTCTGATGTAGTGTTTATGTCATCCCTGCTATCAGTAAAAATAACGACCTATCGTAAACACTTGTTATAATGATATATTGAGTTTCATGTACGGGAAGTTTCCTCGCCAGTGCAGTGGGCGACGAGCTCGATAACTGTAACGTTCAGTTCAGAAACCTCGGTTGTTATTTGAGTTTAATTCACCCTTGACCCCATTACCCTTTCGTGTAAACACTGCATAAATCTTGAAAAAATACATACTTTGTATTTACAAAAGAGCAAAAAATGTTACTCGCGATGATTCATCACCAAATAATTGAAGACCGAATCCAGAAATTGTGAGTTTTCATTAAGCTTTTACTTTTGGTTTCAAACTTTCGTTCTCAGGCTGGTGTTCAGTTGCCGCGCTTAAACTTAACCAGCCCACCATTGCGAAATTCAATGCTCATACGTGGCGGAAGTTAAAAAACAACGGTTTTCAACTTCGCAAAAATATTACTAAACAGGTTTATAAAAATGAGGCGATCCATACAATGATGCGATCTATGTCAATCATACATCGTTATCGTTCCTTAATGCCACGTGACCTGAACGGCATGGCCAGAGAAGGATGTACTCACCGAGGACATAAATCCTGATATTTTGCGAGTAACTTTTCTACCCTGTGTTGATATGCTCTGCTGGTGGACAGAATTGTCCCCGAGGCTATCTTTCGCCCCGTAAAGTGATGTTTTCATTGCTTCGATAAAGTTTGTGTGCGATGTGTGATAGTGAGTGTACGAGCGTGAGTGCCTTTGAACTCTACAACGTTTGGAGGGTCACAGTCAGAAAAAAATTATAACAACTATAAGCTCGGTTATTAAACCACTCTGTTTAAGAGTGGGGATTTGGCCAAGCGGTTCTGTCTGTTGCAGCTACTCTGCAAGGTGACTGGATACCGTATGTTGTGAGCTCGACTCCGATTGGAAACACCGTATTTATAGTGATGAAAGTATGTCTGCTAGGAAAACTTGGAGATTGCATTTCATAAGAGAGGTCTAATTAGACGGACAACTACTCGAATAAACTGACAATGTTGTGAGCTTATGATTTTTAGAACAAACTATAGTGTGGTACTTTATCATATCAGCAAGATAACGTTGAAATCTAGTAATAATTGGAGTCAAGAGATCTAAATATCATGTATCCAACGCTGAGGCTTTCCTGAATATTTATATGTCATCATTCTCTCTATATATACATCATTATATTTGATTCAATATACTCAGTATTTCATCTTGGAACCGACACTAAATCAACGTTTGTGGTTTATACCGTTTGGCACAGCCCATCCGTAAAATAATTAATATGCTTCCAAGTCCTCAAATTTTTGTTGGTTATCGAATGGCTGTTCCAACTCCTCCTCTTTATCATCTGGGTAGTCATCTGAGTCCACGTTGCTATGGCCACGACCAGATTTATTTGCGCTGTCCTCTTCATTTCTCCTTTGTTTCCCACTTTCCGTCGAAAAATACTTTCTCAGAACGAATACAATCACAAGTGAAGCTATTATAAGCAGCATCACACAAATGACCAAGATGTGCACGAGAGATAACCCCTGATTGGATAACTTCTCAGCTTCCTTATATGACTGGAACGTTGACGGAAGTGTTTCAGTGGAGGCTGTTGACATGGGTGGCGCTATCGTAGTTGTCACAACGATCGTCCTTGATTGTGACACATACAGCCAAGCGGACGCTTCGACGGTTTCGTCGCCGCCGAGTAGACATGTCACCATGGTGATATTATCTGCTTCTGCAACTTCATGAATGGTCAATTCACTTCCATCTTCACTATGCACCATTTTATATTTCTCGGACTGAGCAACTCGTATGCCATTGACTACCCAGAAATATTCACCCACCGTCTTTGGATTAGAACGAACAGCACAATTAAATGTTGCATAGTTTCCGATGCTTATAGTTACAACATCGGGAGATATTGTTATTATTGGACCGTAGTGTACATTTATCGGACCTATCGTGCATTCTCTCTGCTTTATAATAGCAGGCCCTTTCAATGAGCAGACGATATAAACACCGTCATCTTCTGCTTTCAAGGCCCACCGTTCGTTCACAATAGGGTTTACTGTACTCACCGTCACATTCTTTGTGTCTCGACCTCTGATCCAGTGAAAATACACCGGAGCATTGCCGCCTCTCGAGGAACACTTGGTATTGAGTCGATAGCCCACTCTGTAGTACGCCCTCAGAGACGACGGTTCACAACGCGGATAGCCCTCTTTCGGTGGGTGCAAAACTTTGACATGTGCCGTTACAGAACGACCTTTGTGTTTCCCGCCGTTGATGGAATATGCTTCACAGTGAAAAAATCCCGCCGTCTGCCTGTTTATATTCATAGCTCCTAAATCATAAACCCCGGATTCGCGATCACCTTGAATGTTAAATTGGCCAACAAGGCTTGACTGACTGGACAAGGTGATGTTGTAACCGCGCGAAATTCTGGCACCATTTCGAAACCAACTCACGTCAAAATGTTTTCCGTCAAAGTTTTCGAGACGACAGGGTAGGGTCGCATTTTGTCCCTCGGCGACGTCCTGATCATCTGGCATCTGTCGAAATGAAGGAATGGAAATAACCTTCACGTATGCTCTTCCAACAGTCACAGTGTCATTTCCGGTTTCTTTCAAAACACAACCGTAATAGCCTTGGTCAGTTTCGTCCACATGTTTAACGGTCAATATCTCTCCTTCGTCAGGAGACATCGGTGACGTTGCGTATTTTTCGGTATCTACAGCTTCGTCATCGCCTCGCGTGATCTCAGATTGATTCAAGTGCCACTGAACTTGGTGAGAACTGTCGGAAGTCGAGCCATTGAATTGGCAGTAAAGATGAACGGACTCTCCCTCTATGACGGTCAAATTTCTGGTTACTCCGTGCTGCACGGCATGCGTTCTATCACCTACCGCTGAGCAATAGCATAGAGAAACAGCAACTTGAAGCAAGACGGCTGTACGGAAACCAAGCTGTTCCATCGCAGCGGTCAATTACGGTGATGATCCGTGTAAGCCCTCAATAGACAATAAAAGAAGCAGAATTTGCCACCGCTACGCAACAATGACTGTAAAAATCCCCAACGCTCAAATTACGTCAGAAATAAGCTAACAAATAAACAAATAAATATATACAAGTAACCTCTAAATTTCTGTTGAAAGGAAGTCAGTGAGTGGCGACGGACAGAGATAAGAGTTTGTCCTGAAATCGATCCTTGCTAGGATAATGTCAGCTATAATCTAACGGCAGGCTAATAGCGTAGTGTTCATTTCCCGGTCACATTTGCCTGGGCAGCATTTGTTTTCATTCAACTTTCAGATATGATAGATTTATCACGAAATCGGGGATAAAAATGTCGACATCCAAGTCAAAATCGACCTTCAAGTCAAAGCAGCGACAGCAAACCCTATTTGAGGACTCATATGTGCTCTTTTAATAAAAGGTTCTGTGTGTAATCGATTAATAGTAATTCTCCAATATTGTGGTAACTAAAACTGCAATCAACAATGAATTGTAATCAAATGCCAACTTATCTGAACGCGCCAATTCTAGCACATGCCAATCTTTCGCGCATTTAGTTTTTGCTGCGATTATTAGAGAAAAGAATAAAAAATCATTGAATAGCGTGGACACCTACCAATAAGTCAAACAAATATACCGTTAAAACGTTATTTTACATTTTTACATTTTAGTCAAGGTTTAACGTTAAATGTCTCAGCAAAAAATAAATGAGCGAATATCAAAATACATGTTTAAGTAAAAACAAGACACACAATCGCTGAGACGGATGATTGAAATCCGGGAAACGGTCGTTTATTCCGGGATAAAGTACAAGTCAAAGCCATTAGACTGCGTCTGAAATCAGTATGCATTCCAAGTATCTTTGGTCATATGAGTTCATTTGAAATATGTATCACGTTATTAGAAATAGTTTAAGATATTAAGGATCATCATGACTGTTTTTATATCTTGCTTGTGTGTGACATTGGAGTTGTTCTTCTCCAAAAAATTCTCGCAATACTGTGTCAAAGCAGTGTTCACTCTAAGCAATTAACATCCCATGCAAAAAAAGTCAATTATTTATAAGAAATTGCGGATTGGTGTGCAAATTGACTCTATCGAGTGTCTAAGAAGATAAGGCAAAAATACGGTATATGACATGACTTCACGACGTTTAAGGTACAGTATGTGTCACTGTGGAGACTGATATAAATTCGTGTGTCGTAACTATATAAAGTATATAATCATCTTCAACAAAGTAAACTTAATTTCCAAAGGATATTTTCACTAGCTTTTGAATACAGTTAAAATTTGAAAACATACCAACAGTTCTGCATTTACGAAGCCAAACACCATACATCTGGTCGAAAGAATGTCAATTGCTTTGAAAGTAATGAGTAGATGAAGAAAGTTACACAGTCGGAAATTTATAACATTCTATAATTATACATAATATTTATCAAGGAAAGGCTCAAATTGTTAACCAAAACAACTGTTACAGTCAATGTACAACTCGTTGGAAGAACGAAACTAACACGCATTATATACATCTTGAATATCACTTTGAACGTATCACATTATTCAGATATGTACCTAACCTATGATATTTGTGTATCAATACCTCAGCGAAGTACAAGTTTAAAATTAAAGAGCTTCAATCTGAATATGTTAAATAACGGTAAATCTGTTTATCGTAGACCATTCTGTCAAGCCATCAAACCATTATCAATCCCTCTACCCCCCCCCCATCTCCCTAGCTATTCACTCACTCGTACGTCTATTTTATAATCCATCCCATCACACATTAGTCTATCCATCCATCCAGCCATCCGTCCGTCCGTCCGTCCGTCAATTCATTTACTTATTGATTCACTTATTCATCCATTCATTCATCCGCTCACTACACTCATTAATCATTCCTACCTCCAAACAATCCACCCGTCCTCTCCGTCGTTCACGGTATGTTTTCACTTCCATTTGCATTACGAACCCCTCGTGTCTCACAAACTGAAAAGTCCCCAAGCCAATCAAATTCAGTCCAACACAATACAATCATAATTTCCATTCGATAACCTAACTACGATTATAACAAAATTAGAAAAAAGTTCAATTACTGAAATATTGGAACTTTGAGTAAAGTGCGAAGTCGATTGCGAAACGGACAATCTTTTCTTCACGGTGCATATCAACTAACAAATAACATGTCAGAGAAACTTTATCATTCGTTGTTGTACCTTGAATATACTTTCAGAAACTTATGAAGAAGAGCAGAGTAGAAGGAAGAATATGATGGTTCTGTGATCAATCTTTAAGTTGTAGATCAGCGTAGGTCACCGTCGAATCTCCGGAAATCTTCGCCGGGGCAGCCGACGTACCTTTTAGATCGTCACCTTGAGTAAGGTCAAGGTCGGCGTAAACTAGTCCCTCTACGTTTTTACGGCTCGGCAACTCCTCCCGTCCATGAAGAGATCCTTGTTCCACTGACTTATCCTTATCATTGTCGACTAATCCGTTGTTGTTAATTGGTGTTGTTACCATGGATGTTTGCTTGCAAACTTTGGCGTATGTATCATCGGAAGCAGCTGGAATGCTGGCTGCAGGCACTTCGTACGGTGAATTCAGTGGCGACGAATGTACGGTAGCGTCGTAGGCTGCAGCACTCACCTGTTTCAAATCTTCGTATTCCCGTGTGATGTTCAGCATTTCCTCATATTGCGTTGTATCCCCTGCTTCGGAATTTATGTTGCCGACACGGATACCTTCGCTCATTTTTCCTCGTACATTTTCGCGCCTTACTGTATTAGCGTCAGGATGTGCTCTCCTTGTAAAGACATAGATGACCACGATTGTTATCAAGACCACAATCAAAACAACAAGTACAGATGCCATAATATAGATCCCTTGATCTGACAGTGTGTGGTTGGGTATTTTACTTTGTCCTTTGGTAACTGCAGAAGGCGTTAACTGAGTTGTAATAGCTGAAGGGTATAGAACAGCGATTTTTGCAAGCGTAGAGTTCAAAATGTTGCTCCCAGTACCATTGAAATACACTCTGCACTGGAAGTTACCAGCGCTGGTTTGTCCAAAATCTCTCATAGTTAAGTCATAGTCACCCTTTACATCGCCGACAACAGTAAACCTTCCTCCAGCCTTTCGATAATATTTGCTATTTTGAATAACGTCGAAATTGGTAGAAATTCGTTCAGCATTTACAAACCAATCAACGTAGAAATGCGATTCTTCAAAGTTGTCGAATCTACAAGGCAGAGTCACGTCCTGTCCATCAGCTACTCTCTGATCAGATGGCATTTGACGGAATGACGGTCTAGGGATCACAGTCAGACATCTCTGTTCAGATTCTAATATGAATGTCCCGTCGTTATAAAGAAGGCACTGGTAAAATCCATGATCATTTTTGTCAACATTTTTGACAGTAAATGTAGCTACAGTATTGCCGGAATTTGTCGTAACGCTATGCTTGGTAGGATTGTCGACTTGACCTTCACCGTTAGTGAGATGTGATCTATTGAATATCCATAAAAAATTATAGCTTGCTCCTATTTCCAAACCGTCAACTTTGCATTCGAAACGAGCAGAATCGCCCTGCAAAACGTCGATATCCATAGGCTGGCCATTTTCTTTGAAATGTGGTTCCCCACTCTTTGCTTCATCAAAGGCCAGCATCACTAGAACAATGCAAGTAAATAGAGAACAATTAAGTAGCTCCATAGTGTTCTTACGACTTGCGTTTAGCAATCACCACAGAGTCTGACCACTGCTTATAATGAAGTGGAACAGGCGCGTTTTGAGGACAGCAGTCCGATAACTGATAGCCAGTGACTTGATTTCATCTACGTCGACACATTAGGGCAAGGCGTTAAATTCTGCTATACTTACAAGGAGAGGACTGTAAGTTACAAACGATAAAGTGAAATGAAACGTCAAAGTAGGAAATGAGACGAACACTAGCAAGGAAAAGATAAGATTTTCACAATCAGTGATTACGTGACAGACTTTTTTTAGATTAATCTACTTTTTTTAAAAGTCAAATTACGAACCAATGTGGAAAAGTAAATCTTATTCACATAGTCGTTGCACAGTTGACATCAACCAGAGTTTTCATATTTTCTCTTTTGTCTACAATCAATACTATACTCATACAAAAATTGTGATTGTACTCGTATAGATGTGTGGGCTTCAAGGTTGAATTGGTGTGAGCAATTCGTTCATATGATCATACGTTTTTAGACTGCCAGTGTGGTGTGAAATATTTAGCTGTAGCGTTCTCTCGATCTTGTGATACGCTGAGCTTTAGAATAGTATATGACGTAACATATTCCCGAATACGAAGTATTACTGGCTTTGCCAGTGATAACAATTATGAACAGCGATGGTTAAATCCTTGATGACAGTGCATGCCAACAAAATGCCCACAGTACATGCCGTCACGATCTAACACAAAGATTAAAATTTCGTTTGACTGAGGGGCTATGGACAACTAAACGCGCATGACCGACGAAACACATTACATTCAGAAGGATGGGCTTCCAGCGCTATTCTGATGCAAACATTTGCACTAACTTTGCAAAGGTTAACCAATGGAAACAAAGAATGATACTCGATTATCGAACAGAGAGTACAAATTTTGTTTTGAGAATGTGCTATGGGAATAGATATTCCGGCTCTGAATTTTTTTAATAGATTTATGGTGTGGATTTCAAATATCGGTGAATATTGGGTAATTTTCTCTCCAGTACCAAACTTTGATTCTCGGGGAGGAGGCTGAGGTCAAAGGCAATGGATTTCGTTTACCATGTGCGTTTTTTACTTATATACCGCCCTATCCCTAAAATGATCATGATTTCAGAAAGTCTTACCGTCTTCTCAGACAAATGTCCTAATATTCATAATTGTCTAGAACAATGTAATATTCGCGAATAATGATTAGGGGTGGATGTAATCGGGCGGTTTTAAAAGCCGACTTTTTTTGCAAATCCGAATATGATAGAAATACACTCAAAATTGAGTGGCAGTTACTATACATTATGAGTGTAATTTGACTTAAAGAATCAGCAGCGGTATCATATCCTTCCAGATGTCAAATCAATTGATTCTTATCACAACAGTTTCAGCGTGTAAGGAAGAAGATAAGATTACTGTGTACATGTGGAGATGTTAAAAAAAACGATATCAATAACGTTTTTCTTTGCCTGAACTTCCTTGTTTCCTCGTTTGTTGACAACGATGCATACATATGTTAATATTCCTGTTACCAGTTCCATGATGCTTTGCGCGCCAGGACGAGCAAGTTAAGACAGTTGTAGGCTGATGCTATCGCTGATATCCGTCGCCGATTGAAACACAAAGCACCAGACTTTTTTAACATCACGGAGTGCATTACTTGGGCTAAGTTAAGCAATATGTATACAACAAAAGTTTAGGCTCAAGTGAGCATTGGCATTGCATTGTGGGATAACCGGACAGAGATCTTTCCACAGAGCCTACCTGTACCGGGCTACAGTTCCTTCAAAGTTCTTTACAAAAGTAAATAGGCAATAATAACATATTATAGCAAAACATGCAACAAACAGACAGTGCTATCAGGAGACAAACGTCGGCTTTAGAAATAAAAGGAGTCAATGTACAACCAGAGACTGAGAGTGACTTGTTTATTTAACAAACTCGATCATCATGGTTTATTTTCCATTTGACCCAAACGCCACTGATGCGCCCTCAGGCGACTACTTTGCCTATTATTAGGTGTTAGGTGTTAGTTCGTCCAAAATAAAATAGGTCTGAAGAAAATCAATATGTTACATAACACGGACCGTAAAAAGCTCTCTCTCTCTCTCTCTCTCTCTCTCTCTCTCTCTCTCTCTCATCTACTGGAATTATGTAAGGCTAGTAAATCAAGACTTTGTATCGGTATTATTAGAGAGAAAGGACGACTATAAGTTATCAATACATATGTTGTACCATGGCAGGTTACCTGTTGAAAAAAGACTGACAGACAAGGATATGGTTGTGAATGACTTTTTAGTCAATGTCATCGATATTTATTATACTTTAGAGGAAGTTCACATTTATTTTCTCGTCCACACTTCCGTGATCATTTTCACACTCAAGCATACGTGCATCTGCTGTATACTGTTGTTGTTTACATATTTTGATTTTCTGGCTATGACTGCTTTCAATACGTATAAAATGTAAAACGGAATAAACGTTGGTGAACAGATGAAATCTGACTAATGGTATCGAATAATAACAACGTTATTTTGGTGCACAGATTTTGTTAGTTTCCGTCAGTGTGGCTCGCCATTGTCAGTGCATACTAGGCCAACTACGACACATGGTTCGAAAATGTCTGACAAGAATATAACTTTAAAATCCGAATAAGCTTGGCCGAGATATTGCAACGCTAACATAGAAGAAGAACGGTTGATAGGTTTAACCAAGAAAACATACTTTAAAGTTACTGTATTTTCATGTCACTACGTTGAAAGTACATTGACGTCAACAATGGTAATTGTTTAATTTGTTTTTGACCAATTGCAAGACTTACAAGTCTTTAAGCAGTTAAAAATTAAACGTTTTTAAACGTTTTTAAATTAAACAGTCGTCACAAAAAGAAAAGAGAATTGACCTTATTGTGGTTTCTACATAAACTTATAACTTGTAATGGCTGTGTATATTCCTTTCATTATTCGTGTTTCTCTGTCAAACCAGCGCACAGTGTGGTTGCAGAATGTTTGACAACATGCAATACATCTCTCAACACATATTTTACGAGGCATGTTCACGCATTCGGGTGTATTTTTGGAAATGACTTAAAAATCATAATCGGCATACTTCACCAACCAGTCTGTTTGGAGTGATATTGAAGCGCTGACGTCAGCCAATAGATCATCTGTGGAAAGTTCGAATGTTGTATTGAACCTATCACTATTCCAAATACTCGCTTCGTCTTTTCCGACACTTTGTCCGTCGCATGATCCATTTGTCACTTTGTCTTCGAGGACTCCCAGGTTTCCGCCCGGTTCTGCATCGGCAGGTGCAATAATGTGCAATTCGGCGTAGGTTTTGCCAGTTGTAGCACCGGTGTCGTCATCGTCGTCATACGGCAGCGATAGCGCGGACAACGTATCCAAAGACGACCCATATCTCACACGAAATATTCTTGAACACGAATCCGATGCTTCGCCGTTCGCGACATCCGTGCAACGCTGTACTTTACCACGTTCTGTTTCTGCGGCATCGGTCACCGTTGTCGGGTTGTCACTGCCTTGGTCAGGTTTACTCTGAGCTCCGTGTTCTTCGTCAAGTTTTCTTACACTCTCATGTCGACGTACTCTCCTAAAAACAACGAAGACGACAGCAAAAAGCACCACACCTACAATGAAGACAGCGAGAAATAATATCATGAAGTACAGGAAACGTACGACTGGTTCGCCGGTGTCTTGTAGCTGTAAACTTTTTGGCTTCGATGGTTCTATGGCGAACG
>LD350424.1:43657-57923 GCA_001465055.1 Ptychodera flava | reverse complement strand
CACACACACACACACTAACACACACACACACACACACACACACACGGACAGACAGACAGACATCGCTATGACAATAGCCCACGTGTTTACACACGTGAGCTAAAAACGGCTTCAATCAGTGAAGAGTCGTCAGGTAGTGTTCGATATCTGGCAGCGTATCGTGGAACGCTGCTGTCTCTGATGAACTATCGGTCAAGCATCCAGCCCAAAACATATTCGTTCACACCATCGCGCAGTAGTCCAGTTACACGACATTCCAACTCAAAAGTCTCTCCCTCTAACACGGTGACATTAGAAGGTTCACCATTGCTAGTAAAACGTAAATCAGCAATAACATCCGGATTTACCGCAAGTTTCAAAACAATCAGATAAAATACGAAGGGTTTTGAAGAAGTCATTTTGGCGAGTGACAAATGAGGAAACATCTCAGTCTGCGCAGTAGTGAGAGTCCCTGTAGCACCAAATACATATTTCTCAGGCTCTACTATACAATACAATTCCGTGAAAACGTATGAAGTTAATCTACTCAGTATTGAAAGCAGGAAAAAACTCTAAAAGGAAACAGAAATGGACAGGTTATGAAGATAAAGTATAACTCCATATTTCGGGTTTATTGTCGGATGCAGACGTAACATAAGTACACATAATTATTCGAACTCCCGCTCCAATTGAGCCGAGAGTGCAAGTACATTCCCTCATAATCATAGCCCAGCCGATATTGTCCGATACAGGAACGGAGTTTACGCCATTAACGATATTGTAAATATATGCATCTAGTATATATCTGCATATTCAAATAGCGGATACATCCGGGAACCATTGAAAATTCAGACTATATTTTGCATATGTAAATACTATGATATGAACATTCAGACACAGTAGACTCTACCAATCAACTGTCAGCTGCATAATTCATCCTAAGTTTTCGAACTATCATGAACCATGTATGTCCATAAGTCATTCACTTTCAGCGAAAGTGTTTTTGAAGTATCCGTGTTTTCACACACCATTATAGGGAGTACAAATGGTGAAAATGTAAAGATTTGTGAGAAAGAGAAGATTTGAATTCTGTTTTCAATTTGGGTTTCACATGTTGCACACAAAGGGGGAGGGGTTTTCCCTGTATTTTACTCCCACTCATGAATTTGCAGACAAATAACCCCTAATCAAATTCAACAGTTTTTCATTACTTTCTCTGCTAAAACTCTCCGTGCATGCAACGACGACATATGCTATATCGGCTTGACATAAAAAATCGAGTGAACAGTGATTATGTAAAATTAAATATGACAAAGACAACCTGTTATGTGACGATGATGATAAACCAAACCAAAACAAATGAATTAACGAAATATTATGTGTGAAGGGTGAAGGGTACTTCATCGCTTCTATCGTCACCTCTTATATTTTGGAAAACTATACTGTAATAAAATGTCCATTTGGGATATATTTTTCGATCAGTTACGAGTGTTTAAAGAAAGACACATACACACATTCACATCTACACCTTTAAACAAAATTGACGCAATTTGATTCAGTGGCTTCAACATTTATTTTTGCTTTACCATTTGCCCGGTTAATTTTTCAAAGTTAATATCTCGAAAAAGACTAAGACTAAGAGTAAGACTTCTTATACTGTGCAATGCACTTGGTTAGATATAGCCATATGAAGTTATCTGTATAGTAATGTCTTGAGAAATTCAATAACAAAGCTATTTACTCTCCGATAAGTGAATTTTACGTTTAAGCTGGTTTTAATTAGATTAAATGCCAGAATCAACTCTTACTTTTTAGCTTGGTGGGTTCTATGTTTGTCATCATGGGTGATTCAAAACGACAATGGAAAACAAAAGAACTCTTTTTCTCTTACATCTGTGATTTCATGAACATCCGAATATGATATTTTCCTCTTCCTTAGCAATGATTATGATTTTGTTTTTCGCTATATTGATCTTTGCTGGAACAGGATATGTTATGCAAAAAAACTCTGATAAAAAATGTCATTCTCCTATTGGTCCACGAAAAAGTACCGTTGTTTGAAACATTATTTTAAACAATACATTCCGATTATAGAAACTGCATTAATCAAATGTTAAGAAGGGCAAGAAACGTATTTAATGAAAGCAAATTAATCACAGATTTAAATTTTGTTTAATTGTATGTATTAATTCTGGCCCGCGGCGCTTACATGTACAAAATGACAATTATTACCATTTTATAATAGAGAGCTAATCAGTTGATTCGCAATATCATCTTCCTATCTGAAAATTATTGAGTATTTTTTCTTCGAATACATTTATTTCATATCAAAATACAGCTTTCCTTCGTATTTGGCTGAACGGCTGCACAATCTAAGTTGGGTTTGTGAGCAAGAAATTTTCCCAGATCTGATTCAGTTTAAAGTAACAGCATACAACGATAAAATTCCCTACTGCCAGTGTGCCGTCAAATCTTTCAGTCCCCCAAATCGGGAAACATAAATGTATTTGACAGGAGTACATATATGAGTCAACAGAAAGCGACATATGGGATACTATAGTAAACACTTCAAGAAGCAAGAGAATTCAAAGTGATGCTTTTAACACTGAGTAATACGATTACGCTTTCCATGTAAGTCTTGGTCATGTTTTTAAGCAGAAACATTTGCCAGGCGGAACCCCCTCTGATGGAGGTATTATAGCGTAAACAACTCCAATTCCTTCCAGAGATCTCCTTCCATTTAAACGATGAATAGTTTGTAGCAAGGTAACATGTATGGTTGAAAAGCCGTTTTTTGGTGACGAGTTGCTATTAAGCTAATGCGATCGAAGAGCATTGCAGATTTTTCAATATGTAACTTAGGCTCTGTTTGGATCCCGATAGCACTGAGTTAAGCCATGTTTCCATATTGTATTATTCTGTCACTTTTTGAAAAATCATGTTTGTAGTTAACTGGAGGTATTTTACACTGACTCTTCTCGGTTTTCTTCACTTTTTTTCTGGCAGTTCTTCTGTCGGATTCGTGTCTACGCCTGCATTCTGCGAATTATTAGCAGGTTTTGCTTGGCCTTGGTTTCCGTCATCAATCGTGGCTTCAAACGCCGACTGCTCGGTGCTTGTCTTTCTAGAGTCTACATAGAGAACGACAATAGCTACTACAACGGCCATCAATATAATAGCTAACGCGATGGTTGCATACATTATACGACTGGCAAGTTTGTCCGCTGGTGGTAACGGAATCAGGCTTACCTTCGCAAATGAAAACGTAATTGCAGAGGGCGCTATTGCTTTAAATTCACTGTTAGTCGTGTGAGAAGGTGGCGAATGCTCTGTGGGGCCCCGCTTGTCTGTGACGAAGTTAGTAGAAGGCCAAGTTGCCATTTTAGTACCACCTGCCAAAGCTTGAAATGTTTTTGAGTAGCCCTCTGTGGATATAAACGTGCTCACTTGCGTTGATTGAATGTGAATGGGGCCAATAGTACACTGTCGTTCATTCAAAATAGCGAATCCTTTCATGGCGCACGATATGTACTTTCCATCGTCTTGTGCTGTCAAATTCCATCTCATCTTCCCAACATATAGACTATCTAATTCTTCAAGAGTACCATTGTCTGTCTTACCATCTTTCGTCCATTCAAAATGCACAGGCGCGTTGCCACCTCGTGCCCAACACGTTGCTTCGATTACTTCGATTACTTCGCCTTCAACATACGAGTTGTTTATATTTGATGAATTGCATTGTGGATAAAACAACTCAGGCGGGTATCGGACCGTAATTCTGGCAGTATCAGATTGTAATATTGGTTTCTTGATACCCTTTGTGAAGACTTTGCACTGAAATTTTCCGCTTAGTTCTCTGCTTATATTGTTAATTTGCAAGTCAAAATTTTCGCTTCCCGTGTTTCCTTGAATTGTGAAGCTATCATAATAGGATGCGTTGGTTTCCATGATGGCATGATCTTCTGAAATAATTTGCCCACGTCTTAACCACTTAACGTTAAATGCACCATCATAGCTCTCAAGAGTGCAGCCCAATGTCACACTTGTTCCTTCAGTAACAGTATGATCTAACGGCTGTCGTCGAAAAACTGGTTTTGGAATGACTCTGACGAATCCCTCTGCTGATATCAACAAATTGCCTTTCGTGTTGTACAGATCACACCTATAAAATCCTTGGTCAGTATTCTCAGCACGCGTTACATTAAATGAATAAACAGCTGCCATCATTGAAGAGTCGCGAGGTAGTGTTCGGTATCGGGAATCGAATCGCCGAAGGCTGCTGTTTCTGATAATCCCGTCGTTAAACAACCACTGCATATCATATTCATGCACACGATCACGAAGTAGACCAGTTACACGACATTCCAACTCAAGAGTCTCTCCCTGTAACACGGTGACATTAGAAGGTTGGCCATCGTTAGTAAAACGTACCGCAGCCATAACACCCGGATTTATCACCAGTTTCAAAACAATCAGATGGAATATGAAGGAGTTTGAAGAATTCATTTTGGCGAGTGACAAATAAGGAAGCCTCTCAGTCTGTGCAGCAACGAGACTCCCTGTAGCACCAAAGACAGATTTTTCAGACGCTATACTTTGTCATACAATACAATCCTTTGAAAACGTATTATATTACTTGTATGCAGTGTTGAGAGCAGGAACCAAATTAAAAAGGAAACAGATATGAGCAGGTAATCAAGATAAACTTTGACCCGACGTTTGGGGTTTGTTGTCATGTGCATATGTAACACACACGGAAATGCTGTTCTCATCATTGATAACCTATCTTTTTCGACTATCGTCCAAGTTAAGTGTCGATATCGAGGTAATCATTTTACTCAGCATCAAACTCTATTTATAGTGAAAGTTTGCGGCATATCAAAGTGTCCCATATTATAATACAAATTGATATGCAGTTAAATTGTATTTAACGTAATTTTCGACGTTAGTCGACGTCGAAATCATCTACGATTTTGTGTAACAGGGGTAACTCATTCCTCTGAGACTTACTAAAGATCTTACATAAAGAGACTCAATAACTTTTGTGATCTATACTGTGACCACAAAACACAACAAATAAGATATCCGACTAGTCACACCGTGTAAACATCCTCTTCGTTACATGTATAAACCAAACAAAGAAAGATATCTGGCTGAACTATTAAGTGTTCTTCGGTTTTTGGAAAAGAGATGGGAAGTGAATGTGTAGTTAAATTAATTTTCGAGCTCTGGGCATTATTATTTTTCATGCATTTTGCTGCATTCATCATAAGGGTTAACGTTCAATTGTCGACCACTCACCATCTAGCAGAGATTAGAAGAATGCAGGCAGTTTAAATTACTTTTTATATGACATTACTTGTTTAATGACAAGCTCTATGAAACCTTAGTTCCCTGAATATTAGTTTTATATATACAATATTAGGTCAAAATGGTTAAATGGAAAACAAAAACACTATTGTTCTGTTATTGTCACAATGGCTAGTCATATTCCTATCACTTGCATTCCACGAAGATCGTAATATTGACTAAAAGGAAGTATATTACCCTCAGGCAACCAAAAAACCTGTGCGTTTGGTATCGTATCATCACAAAATCAACATGCCGCTGTAATTATGTGGTCACCATATTAATATCTTTCACGGCCCAGAACACAACCAAACGCTTGTGATCGAAACTATGAAATGAGAAAGCAATCTTTGATGAAGAACTCAAAATAGTTATGAAAATCTAGCCGTCATAAATGCCCGACCAAGATAGCGCCTGTCAAGCCTTTTGAGTATTGAATTTTACATTTTGAATTTTGTATTTTGCATTTTGCATTTTGCATTTTGAAGAATTCTCTCGGTCATCGTATATTTGTGAACAATATCAACTTTTTCTTGATTACTTCACCATGCTTTTCACAGCTGTCACCACATCTCCCTCTGCAATTTTGGTCGCAATATTCAAAAGTCTTCGAATACTTGCTTTTGTGGGTTTTTCTGCTAGAACAGTTTTGATTTAGATTTATTCATTCTATTATTTGTAACATTTTCCATATAAGAAAGTCCTCTGTCATAGTTTTGCTAAAAGATGAATCATTGATGGTCGCACAAGATACATCGGTGCCGACGGCTGCACGGTTGACCTCCTTTGTGTTGTTGCCATCGTGTCCACAATCATCGTTAGGTTTGGCTGCCCGTTCTGCCGGGTACCTATTCCTCGCTCAAATCCAAGCGATTTTATTTCAGACGATAGGTACTACTACAACAACAGCTATCGTGATATGCATCAATTTTTCCTTAGATTTTCCTGTTGGTTTAAAATCACAGTTCATATTTTTCATAACGCCTTATATGTAGTACCTTTTGATGGTGCTGTTAAACCTTCAGTTTGCTCTGTCATCAATATCGCTTCGCTGATAACCACTCTCAGAGAGTTTATATTGGCCATCTTATCTTTTACAAAAAGCGTCCTAAGGCTTTCTTCTTTGCGAAACTTCAGGATTAGTACGTTACCGTTCATTCAAAATAGTGAACCCTTTTATGATGCACGGTATGTACTTTCCATCGTCATGTACCGCCTAATTCAATCTTATCTTCCCAAACACGTAAAGACTGTGGATTTCTTCGAGACCACGGTTGTTTGTCTTCCTCTCTATCATCGAATTAAAAATATATAGGAGCGTTGCAACCTTGTGCCCAACTTGTTGCTGATACTACTAGACCTTCGACAAAATGAAACGTTGATATTTGACAAATTGCATCGTGTATATGACATTTTAGGCGGGTATCGGATCATAATTCTGGCAGTATGAGATCATTGTAATGTTGTTTCTTGAAACTCTTTGTGAACACTTTTCCCTCTGAAATTTTGCGCTTAAGATTTCTCTGCTTATTGCTAATGTGCAAGTCAGAATATTTCTTCCACTGTTCCTTGAATAGAGGAAAGGATGATCTTCACAAATAGTGTGCCTACGTCTTAACCACTTAACATTATATGCACTATCGTAGCTCTCCAGGGTGCAGCTCAATGTCACATTTTGTCGTTCAGCGGCACTTTTGCTTTATGGCCGTCGTCGAAAGGATGGTCTGGTAACCACTTTTTCGAATGCCTCTATTGATGCCAACACTCGTGACCGATTCTCGCACATAAGCCAGCCGTAAAATCATTGCTCAATATTTAGCTAGCATTATAGTAATCGAAGAAACAGGTTGTAACTGTGCACGAATCGCAAGATTCTGAGCCATGCCGTAGGGCAATATGTTTTGCCAATCGCTGTTGTCTCTTCAGGATGTAGCTACCATGTTTAATACCCCGTATATAAAAAAATTATCCTATTGATGTAATCCAGTTGAGTGATAATCCCATATAGCTATAAACCTAATCAAACAGATTGCGTGATTAGTACCTCAGTTGCAAATTGCAGACTTGCGTATTTAAAACTAATGAGTCACTCTTTATCGCGTGTACACTGCCAAGAAAAAAGTTGTCACCGGCGTTGTATACAGATAACCAAACTCTTTTATCACACTAGATCTCCTAAACAGCTTCGAAACCATCCTTAATAGTATTTCACTGAAAGATAGAAACTGCAAAATTACTGGAGAATCTGATTTCAACATTGATTTCATTTCAAATTGACCCAGTGGCATTGTATTCTTCACTTTTGCACTCTTACCGTTTTGAACAAATCATTAAATTTTCCAACGAGGGTAAACGAGTGTATCAGCTCAACAATAGACCATCTGATCACCAATATCACAGATCATTACCTGGACTGTGGATGTTTTGAAACAGACATTAAATACCGACCACATAGCAAATTTTGTACTTGTTAAAAATTTGAAGGACGTTGCAAAGCCAGCTGAAAAATATGCTCTGTTCGACTTCTCCAGTTTTAACAGAGATTCATTTCTTTCTGATTAAGCAAGTGTTCCGTTGCAACCGGTTTTTAATTGCACAACCCCGAATACAACTTCTGATATTTTTATGAACTTCAGATCTATAAAGCATGTTCCTGGGAAAATATTTAAAATATCGAAGAAAGTCCATCAAGAAACTATGATTGACAAAGGGTTTTCTCATCACAGTCAGAAAAAAACATCCTATTTTCTCGGAAAGAAAATATCACCTATGAATAGAAGCTTTCATCAATACGTCAAGGATTATAGAAACACCCTGAAAAAAGTTCTCAGGTTAGCGAAGAAGCGATGTTATTATGACATATTTCATTTTGCAGGAGGGGGCCTCGGGTAAAACTTTGAAGATCATCAATGAAATTTTGAAGCTAACAATTGTAAAAGTGTTACAACGAACAAGCTGAATCCGAGTAATCGCAATACTGATTTTGTAATAACTGAAGGTGACATTGCCATCGCATTTTTGTGATTATTTTACTAATATTGGGCCAAGTCTAGCATAAAAAGTACAGAGGTTGACGTTTATAAATATATTAAACGCAATCAAAACAGTTCTTTCTGGGCCACCCAAGTCATGAAGTTGATGTCAGAAAAGGGTAACTCTTCCCTGACCATAAAAAGTCCTAGGCCATGACCTTATCCATCTGCTTTTGTGTAAGTTAGTCTACCGATTACATTTGCGGTCCCCTCTGTCACATTTTTAATCTCTCACTTTCAACCGGATTTTTCCCGAAAATCTCAAGAATGGCAAAATAGCTTCTCTTTACAAATTTAAAGGATTCCCCCATTCGATGTTCGATATTCGATATTTGAAATTACAGAACAGTCTCAGTTATTTCTGTTTAAGCTTATTGCAACTTTGTTCTTTTCTTACATGTTGACATACAGCACCAGTTTAATATTATGAACATATTTAACTTAACCCAGTATTACTCATGTACGTTTGTATTTGATCTAAAAGATAATAATTTTTCCCCTGATAAAAAAACAAAACAAAACAAAACAAAAAAAAAAAACGTTTTTTAACTTTCCCCTACATGGTTACTCAGTACTTGCAGCTCACGATGATAACCTTCGAGTCCCACCAACAAACCTTCGAATTACTCAAAATAGTCTGAAGATGCTGTTATCAAACACTTGAATTCTCTACCTTAATCACTGAAGCAGTTAAAATCAAGACACTCTTTCAAATAAGATTTGAGGTCACATTTACTAGCTCTATAGCGTTCTGGTTTTTTTTTTTCATTATGTTCAGCTGACACAATGTGCATGTCCCTTTACGGTTGCCATTTTTTATTTTCCTTTGTACATATTTCCTGAGTTTGGGCCATGGAAAGACTAATCCTAATGGACTATTTCCATGATCCTCACCAGAAATACTAATATATAAAGAAATGCGTAATGTAACAATGTTTGTTGACTTGTTTTGTTAAAATTTAACGTCCAGCAATTGTAAGTTTTGCTCTTTGTTTCTTTAGAAATAATACAGACTAAGTAGGTTCGTCGTCACTATTATAATGCTGAACAGCAGCTCTAAAAACTGAATTGATCAACAGTACCGAAAGAATGGGGTTTTGAAGATTTCATTTTCTCGCAGAAAGTAAAAGTTGCTAGTAAAGTGTTAGTAGAAGAACATCTCATTTGATTCAGTTATAAGATTGCCGCCTGCAACAATAACAAATTTCAAAGGCAACGAAGCTTTGTCACACAATGCAATTTTCGGAAGATGTATCAAATCGCAGTTGGTAAAACAGAAAAAGAACTCACGAGGGAATAGAAACGAATAAACAGTCACGGTAACATTTGACCCGATCTTTTGGATTTTTTTCTCTTGTACAAATTTATACTCACTTAAGAGCTTATATATTCTTGCATGTGGCGTTTATTCTCACAGTCTCGATACAATTATTTTTTTCGAAAACATAAACTCGACTCTAGTAAATAAACATTTACTTATATTGAAAAATGGTTGCACAATCTGCAGTCTACAATCTACAGTCGTATGAGTGCTGTGGCCTGGCAAATAACCTGTTTACGATATTTTTCCGTTTAAATTTCTTTCCAATATATACCAATTAAGTGCTTCTAAAGGTATTATAGAGGAATTATTGAATGACCGTCCTTGCTCGAATAAATGAAGGTGTAGGTCCGTCATAGGATTATTGCCAAAGTCTATGCTAGAACTGCACAAATCTTAATTTTTATGACAGACTTTTTCATTTTGATGGACATTCAATACAGGTTTAACTTTTACGAATTTAAAGACGTGATAGAAAAAAATTACCTTCTGCGAACAACCTGAAAAGTGCCTCGTCGAAGGGAACATTTTACCAGATATTTCCATTCAAAACAGCACGCCAATATCGTTGATACATGGTACCACAATGAATGTCCGTCTAATCGATATAAAGGAACGGAAAAATCTATTTGATATATAAAATTGTTCACGATTAATGATGACGCCTTCTAAAATACGAAGTGAAGCGTAATATATGTACACAGTCACAGGACTTCTCACAAAATTACGAAAGAAGCTGCAAGTAAACAAAGCGGTTCAAAGTTACTGTGAGGTACCAGCGATGACTTTGGCACTCTGTTACGAATTTTAATCGTTCAAATAGAATTATGGCAATGTGCATATTTTGTCTAAGTTACTTAAAATGTATTACATATTTCTGAAAAAAATTTCACAACTTTTTCTTGACAATGTTTTCATGCTTTTAAGACCTGTCTCATTTTTGTTGCAATATTGACCATCGAATATTCATGACGTTATGCAAGAACAGAATTGGTACCAGTTCGTTGAATTTCGTTACCTGTACTATTATCGATATTTAGACGTTCTCGGCCATAGTTTTGTCAGAAGATGAATTATCAATGGGTACGTTTACATTTATTTCATTTAATTCCGCATACTCTCCTCCATCGATGTCTCTTAGCGGTTCATAGTGATCAACATCTTCACTGTTGATTTCGTTTTTGTTATGGCCACCGTCTTGTTTGTCATCGGTAGGTTTAGCTGTCTGTTGTACTTGGGTCCTCTTCCTCGAACAGACACAAGCGATGTTGTTTCCGACGATAAATAATATTACAGCAAGAGCTATCGTGACGTAGATCAAATATTTTTTTGGCTCTTCTCTTCGTTTCGCCTCACAGTTCACATCTTTCGTAATGCTATCTGTAGTCTTTTGAGATGGTAATATCAAACTTTGAGTTTGCTTGGTAATGATTGGTTCGCTGGTCACTACTTTCCAAGGATTTAAAGTAGTTGAGATGTCGTTTACGTGTGGAACAACAGCTGTTTCTTCTGTTCGAGCCCGTATTACCTTTAAAGGACCAATAATGCATTCTCGATCTTTCAAAATAGCGAACCCTTTCATGACGCACGATAAGTTCTTTCCATCGTCTTGTACAGTCAAAGTCCATCTTACCTTCCCAACATAAGGACTACCTGGTTCTTCAAGAGTACCATTCTCTGTCTTACCATTTTTCCTCCACTCAAAATACACCGGAGCATTGCCGCCTTGTGCCCAACATGTTGCTTCGATGACTTTGCCTTCAACAAATGAATTGTTAATATTTGACGAATTGCATTGTGGATATATCATCTTAGGCGGATATCGGACCGTAATTCTGGCAGTACGAGATTGTAATATTGGTTTCTTGTAACCCTCTGTGAAGACTTTGCACTGAAATTTTCCTATTACTTCTCTATTCAAATTGTTAATGTGCAAGTCAAAATTTCCGCTTTCACGGTTTCCTTGAATTGTGAGGCTATCGTAATAGGATGCGTCGGTTTCTATGATGGTATGATCTTCTGAAATAGTTTTTCCACGTCTGTACCACTTCACGTTATATGCACTATCGAAGTTCTCAAGGGTGCAGCCAAATGTCACATTTTGTCCTTCCACAACAGTTTGATCTGACGGCTGTCGTCGAAAGAATGGTTTTGGAATGACTCTGACAAATCCCGCTTCTGATGTCAACAAATTGCGTCGATTTCCATACAAAACACATCTATAAAATCCTTGGTCAGTATTCTCAGCACGCGTTATGGTAAATGAATAAACAGCTGTCACCACAGAAGGTCTGTAAGGTACTAATTGATATCGGGTAGTGAATCGCCGTAGGTTGTTTTGCCTGATAGCCGCAGTATTAAACAACCAGAGCGACATATATTCGTTCTCACGATCACGCAGTAGACCAGTTACACGACATTCCAACTCGAGATTTTCTCCCTGTAATACGGTGACATTGGAGGGTTGACCATCGTAAGTAAAACGTACAAAAGCCATCACTCCCAAATTTATCACCACTTTCAAAACAATCAGATAAAATACGAAGGATTTTGAAGAAGTCATTTTTGCGTGTGACTAATAGAAGCCTCTCAGTCTGCGCAGTAGTGAGACTCCCTCTAACACCAAATACAGATTTCTCAGGCGCTATACTGTGTCATACAATACATTCGTGTGAAAACGTATTAGATTACGTGTATGCAATGTTGAAAGCAGGAAAAAAGTTACAAAGGAAACAGAAATGAACAGTTTATTAAGATAAACTTTGACCCAACATTTGGGGTTCGTTGTCATGACCAGATATAACACTCGCGAGAAAGCTGTTCTCGTCATTGATAACCGTATCTATTGCTACAATCGTCTCAGCGAAGTCTCGATATTGATGTTATTATTTACTCAAAAACATAAAGGTAACTTAAAGTGAAAGTTTGTTGCATACCAATGTGCCCAATACTATAATCCACATTGATATGCAGTTAAATTTATTCCACGCAATTTACAAAATTAGTTGAAATCATCTACGTATGTGTGTAACAGTGGTAACTCATTCTCTGAGACTTTCAGCAACACCGTGCTGGAGTCTCGAACTCACCATCCTCCGACAGACTCATCATCGTCTGATAGTGAGTCCGGTACCCTTACCACTGCCCGTAGGCAAGTTCACAAGGGTGCATCCCAATGTCATATATTTTCTTCAGCAACAGTTGGACTTGATGGCTGAAAGGAAAATCGTGGATTCCGAATCGCTTTTGCGAATACCTCCTTTGACACCAATACTTGTTGGTGTCTGTCTTTGGGATAGTCTGGCAGTCACTCTTACAATGCTCTATTGATGCCAAAACTCGTAATCGATTCTCATACATAAGCAAGCTATAAAATCGTTGCTCAATATGCCAACTTTGCGCAAGCTTGGGAACAGGTGTCACTGTATACGAACCGCCAGATACTGAGCCATACAGTGTAGTGTACCGGCATGTTTTGCCGATCGCTGTTGACTCTTCAGGATGTAGCTGGTATGTTTACCACCAGGTATGTAAAATATTCATCCACAAGATGTAAGCTGGTTAGGCGATAATCCAATTGAATCCAATTTAACAGATCTCCCTGCAAAACTGTAATCTGTACGTCAGTTTCAAACACCAGATTTGTATATTGAAAGTGTGAGTCACTCTTTATCGCATGTATACCATTATCAATGAAAAAGTTGTTATCAGCGTTGTATACAGCAAATCCAACACTTCTGTTACAGACTTCCTTGACATTTCGAAACCGTCTTTAATAGTATGTCATTGAAAGATAGAAACTGCATGCGTGCTGGAGATTTTTCAACATTCATGGATTCCAGTTCAAATTTATCCCCAGTGGCTTTCTACTCTTTACTTTTGCATTCTTACAGCTCTGAACAAATCATTAAAGTTTCCAACGAGGGTAAACGAGTATAGCAGCACAACAATAGATCAACTCATTACCAATATTACAGATCGTTACCAGCAATGTGGAAGTATTGAAACCTGAACATATTACAGACCCCTTAGCAAATATTGTACTTTTTAAAACATGATGCAAGTTGCCAAGCCAGCTGACAAGTACGTCTTTTTGGACTTCATTTCTTTCCGATTCAGCAGAATTTGTTTCATTGCAACCGGGTTTAGATTGCACAAACCCGAATACAGCCTATGATATCTTTATGAACATTTTTTATTGAGCAGCCTTAAATCATGACTTTAGAAAAACCTAATATCCTAGAAAGTGTGTCACAAAAACCACGATTGACAAAGAATATTTCATCACAGTGAGAAAAAAACATCTTCTTAGAGAAGAAAAGATCACCTATGAATAGTGGCCTTCATCATTAATATTTTAAGGATTATAGACGCATCCAGACAAAAGTGTTTTTTTTTTTTTTTTTTTTTTTTTTTTTTATTATTGAAAAAACAAACATAAAGACAACAGAAAAGACCTGAGGAAAAAGAAAGACAACACAGAAAGAAGAAAAGCTAAACATCAAAAAAGTTCACAAAATCTCCCCACTTTTCAACATGTATCCTTTGCCTATCTTTTGACATTGCTACATACTTTTCTGTTTTG
>LD350424.1:15417-34842 GCA_001465055.1 Ptychodera flava | reverse complement strand
TATGTATGTATGTATGTATGTAAGTATTCCACATGTATGAATGAATACACTATATGCGTGCGATTATTATTATGCGTATGTACACATATGTATGGCCAATGAATATTATATATATATATATATATATATATATATATATATATATATATATATATTAAAAATACCTTTCTTAATATATTAAAATTTCCTCTCTATATACATTTCCTAGCTGTTCTATCGCTGAAATAAGGGTGATCGTGTAAATATTTTTTTTTACATTTGGCGCCTCGTAGGAGCTGGCTCCGCGTACAGCAATGCTGACGTCGACGGCGATCTGTAAAGTTGGAGGATCAAACGTCACAACACTAAAAGGAATTACAGGCATGATATAAAAAAATTACAGGTATGAAATAAAAATTACAGGTATGAAAAAAAATTACATGTACGAAATTTAAAACATGCCCGTATTTTTTTTAGTTTTGTGAGCTTTGAACCCACAAGTACTGATTGCTGCGTTCATCCTGGCTCAAAAGCAGACCTTTTGCCCAAAATTTAGCATTCTTGAATCCAACAAGTATCTCTATCTACATGCACTACCCGAACACACTCGGAATCAACTCACTTCATGCCTGCAATGGTGCAAAAGTTGCTGAAAAAAAGCGTGATGACGACAGCTCATGGTATAAGTCTTGTGACAGTCAATGTAGCACGGTGCGGAAAACAAATGTTTCCAGCGTGTAGTGAATACAACGTCGATTCTGAGGGCAACTGAGTAGTAGCGCATGTAAATACGGATATTTGTTGGGTTCAACAATGCCATATTTGAGGCGAAAGTAGGCTTTGGACCTAGGCTGACAATAAACCATACCGGTAGGTTTAAAGGTCACAAAACTAAAAAAAATTACAGGCATGAAATAAAAATTAGAGGTATGAAAAAAATTAGAGGTATGAAAAAAAATTACAGGCATGAAAAAAATTCACGGGTAAAAAAATATTACAGGCATGGAAAAACATTACAGGTATGAAATAAAAATTACAGGTATTAATTAAGAAATGAAAAAAAATTACAGGCATGATAAAAATTACAGGTATGAAATATAAACTACAGGTATGAGAAAAATTACAGGCATGAGATAAAAATTACAGGTTAAATTAAAATTACAGGCATAAAAATTATTGGCATGAAAAAAAAATTGCAGGCATGAAATAAAAGTTAGAGAAATGAAAAAAAATTACAGAAATAAAAGAAAATTACAGGTATGAAATAAATATTACAGGTATGAACAAAATTACAGGTATGAAAAAAAATTACAGGTATGAAATAAAAATTATTACGGTGGCCTCATTAAGCTAACGTAAGTATGACTTGTGTCAGAAAAGAAGTTTGCAATGAAATTGCTGAAACTGCCCCAAAAATTAAATTCGTCATATATCTGTACAACTTCATTATATCTTACGAGTATTATTCCTGTGTACCTGCACAGCGAAATTCAGAACAATCTGAGGAGCATTTTCCGATAAAATTAGTTTCGATAGGAAAACAAAAGGAGAATTACCCCTTAAAAACAAATATACGAATTTCATCAAAATTTAAACAAAAACGGTCAAATATTTTTACAAATAAGGTTATTGTTACAAAAAATAGAGTGAAGGATTGTTACAAATTGAGTTAGTGTTACAATGGGGTTAAGGTTGTTACAAATAGGGGTGATACAGGAGTTGTTTTGCCGTCCAGTAGTGCAAAACTGAAAAGAAAAATCAGGTACCGCGCACTGAGGTTTGACGCCAATAGACAAACGCAGTGTAGAAATACTCTATCTGATAAAGTCATCATTTTTTCATCATCATCATTTTCATCAGCAGTACCTGTAAAGACGATAGTAAAAACCTAGGCCTTGGCAGTGTCTATAGTGTACAATCGTCACCACACCTGCACACTTCCGCGCCAGCCAGCAGTGGGCATATATGTGTGCAGCCTTGACCATGACCAGGTTTTATCGTTTATGTTAAAAGGATGAAAAACGTTAGTTTTCCGAAAACGAATTTACTGAAGCGTGAAATTTGGCAATACTTTTGGCATGCCATGACAGTTTTTGCTCGTAAACAGGCCATTTAATTCCAAAAGAAAACCACAATCGAAAGGACGATTGTTCGATAAGAATAATGCAATGTTGCTTGAACACACACTAAATGGAGGCACCATTCCCCAGTCGAATGCGCATGTGTGAGTCGGGGTGTGCGTTAGTCGGCACGTCTTAAACAGAGCTTCTGCAAAATGTTGCACGTAAGCAACACGCTAGACCTCAGGGGATAGAAAAAAGTCTCCTGGGGTGGGGAGGGAGGGTTTTTGTGCAACGGTGTACCTCATTGATTTTATTAATTTTGACTGTGATATTTCAAATAAAGAGTTCAACTCCACACCGTCTGACTGCTTTATATATTACCGACAAGTCCTTATCTCCTCTGCAACTTGTGTATACACCACCATAATTGCTCCGAAAACATTGCCAACTTGCTTAATTGATTAAGTCAACACCACAGCCGTCACTCATGTAGTATTTTACTACGTGTGTGACGGCTGTAGTGAATGAAAATGTTAGTGCTATATTGCTATTGTATGAAAATAGAAAAAGTCTCAGGATACAAGTCGAGATAGGTGAATTATTATTACAAGTTTGATTTTTCCAAACATGTGATGTTTTCGTGTTTGGAGAGTTGTCAAAAAATTCGAGAGTAAACTGTTGTACAAATACAACGAACGTCTTCAACGTAATATTTGGTTAAAGCTTATGTATGAACGATGATTAAAATATAGCGCTACCACTTATAGAAGCAGGATCTCCTTCGTGACAGTTTTCTGTTGCCGTGACTATATTCACATTTGTACGAAGTTCAGTCAAGCGAGGCTGTGTCGTTTGGTCGTCAAGAAGCTCGCCCTCGTCGGATGTTCTCCTGACGAGAACGGTACAGTCTACCCGTTGGCGCAAAATGCGCCCTCCCGCGGTGAAAGTGTTAAGGTGTTGATGACGCGAACATGAGGAACTATTGCGTTCGCCATAGGAAAAGTATCTTCGGAATGTTTAACCAGCCTCGTCGTCTAATTAAGTTAAAAGTGGCAAGTGATAGTTTGATTTGACCATCGTTGGGGTTCCGTTGGATTTATTTAGGACAGCAAACCTATATGCAGGACGCCACCAGAAGTATAGAACAAGGTACAGTGCTGATATGAGACAGAAAAGATTGTGAAATGTATCTCAACAATGAGCATTTTTTTAATGATAGGCGTTCTGCCCGCCTTTCATTTACTGCATGTCTACGCAAGATACATTTGTAGAGAGACAGCAAGTGAAAGTTTTACGTCAAATGTACTCGAATAGAGCTTCTATCAACCATAATGATTGTCGTTTTTCACGCCCCTTGCATAATGTATCAGGTGAGATTTGTGTAAATGTATCAATATTTGTGCACTCGCTTGATGAACTGTACCTCATAAAGAGCGCCACAGAACCTCTCTTTCGTAGTTCCGAGTGTACCGAATGGAAAAGACTGTACAGTTGAATTGAAAACAGAAGAAAAGTTTATATTTTTATCTAGTTGGGAATCATTCAAGTTATCATCGATCTGTTTCTACAAGCACTGAAGTATACAAACTGTGGCAAGATGTAACTCAGAAAACATTCCTTTGCGCCTGTGCATGTGCTCTCTTCGTCACATACCCATGATGCATACGATTTTTGACTGCGTGCCTCGACTCATTTACCAGGAGTATAGTGTGCACCACTTGTATGCGACATCCTTAGCACAAATGTTGCCAAACTTTCTATGTAAAGTAATAATTGTTCAAATATTTCACCAAACTTCTAGTTAATAATACTGCAATCCCGGTCACTTTCAAATAATGATGTGAGGTTTTCAAGATTACACCCCATGAACAACGTAATCTTATACTAGGTAAAATTAAAAAAAATATCATATGAGTGTTTCCGTAAACCCGATCCACCCGCCGAACCTTGAAAATTTTTGCACATTATCAAAATATTTTGAATAAATTTCTGAATTTTTAACAGTATTATATGGGTCTCAGACAGCAACAAATAAAAATAATACCATTGTCCGACCTACACACCCTAATTTTTAGAGGCATGCAATTGGAAACACAAGTTATTTTTATTTGGCCTTAGCAGTTCTTGACTTCTCGGTCAAGGTAAATGTCTTAAAGAAACCTCTGATGCCGAGAGCTGTGTTTTTGTTCTCTTTGTTGTCAATCGCCGTGAGTCTGTCTGTCTGTCTGTCTGTCTGTCTATCTGTCTGTTTACACGATAAATCAAAAAAGCCTGAAAAGATTCAAGACAGATTGGTAGACAGGTACCATATGCTACTTGCAAGAACTGATAAGACTTTGGTCAGTGTGGCTTGCATATTTATGAAGTTATGCAATGTAATTTTTTTTCCGTACAATGGTTTCCCTATGGAGACGGTAATGACACTGCCACACAGAGTGTAGACATGTATCAAGAAATACTGCACAAAATTTCATGAAACTTTTCACAGATAACAATCTCAGAACATTATGATGATACTGTGAGTGTCCTGTCAATTATATGCTTGTTTGCATATTTAGTGAACGTTTGTTATTAGTGACATAACTCTGAAATGCCTAGACCAAACTTGATGATACTTGCAATAAATATTGATCTGATATATATCTAATTATACTTAGAAGCATTGGGCAGTGTCAAGTTAATAAATGAAGTTTTGTAATTAGTCATATAACTTCGATCTATCTGCACCAAATGTGATAAAATCTGCTGCAGATACTGATCCAACTGACATCTAACTGACTGTGGTGTAAAGCTTTTAGTTGTGTGGAGTTAATTAAAGGTTCATTTGCATATTTAATGAATATTTGTCATGAGTGATATTACTCCAAAGTTACAGCATTAAATTTGATGAAACTTGCTACATATGTTGATCTGATATATATCTAATTGTACTGAGAATTTTTGAGCAGTGTCAAGTTAATAAATAGCTTATTTGCGTATTTTATGCAGTTTTATAATTAGCCATTTAACTCCGAAATAACTGCATGAAATGTGATGAAAATTAGTGCATATACTGGTCCCACAGATATCTGACTTTGTAGTAAAGCATTTAGTAGTGTGAAGTTAATTAAGAGTTCATTTGCATATATTGTAATTAGGTATATAACTCTGAAATTACGACATCAAATTTGGTGAAACCTGCTACAGATATTGATCTGTTAAATATTGAATTGAGATGTGAAACATTGAACAGTGTCAAGTTAATTAAGGGCACATTTGCATATTTAATGTACTTTGTAATTAGTGATATTACTCTAAAATTACAGCATTAAATTAATGAAACATGCTACAAATGTTGATCCGGTGGATATCTTATTGTCCAATGAAGCATTGAGCAGTGTCAAGTTAATTAACAGCTTATTTGCATATTAAATAATGATTTGTAATTAGTGATTTAACTCTGAGAGTACTGTGCGAGGTTGATAAAACCTGCTACTTATAGTGATATAACAGATATCTGATTGCTCTGTGAAGTGTACTACTCTTAATGAACCTTGTGTAAAACACGTGAGCACATTCAGTTCACAACTGTTTTTGTCTTGTGGGCAGCACGGTTAAACGATTTCATGAAGTTCTTATGGAGTTGGAAAACTTAATGACCGCCCTTTCTATAAATGTACTAAAATCAATTATTTTTATTCACATATGAAATGATTTGTGAATAATTGAGGTCAAACAGAAAATTTCAGACATGCAGGCCACACATGCCACAAAATTCACGGTAGACGCTTACCAGATGTCACGGAAAAAGAAAACATTTGCCCATCTCCAATCGACCAAAAGTACATTTTTGCCGTTAAACTTTAGCCCCTTGCCAAACTTGATGATGTTTCACATATAGCCCCTTGCCAAACTTGATGATGTTTCACATGAAGGGAGACTTTCTAAATCTTAACCACTTTTCTGAGTAAAGAGTCGGCTACTCTAATACCTTACAACGTCGTACTCATTACTTTTCACTAAGCAGAGAATCTGGCCAGGCGTTCAATATTGCATAAATATTATGACTCGAACCTTGAAGAAGGACTTCTATATACTTGAAGTGAAATTCCCATTGCGGTTATGCATAACAGAAATTGATTTAAGTAAAATATTTGAAGTTACTTTGTGAAATTTAGATGCACTTTGTTATTGAAACTGGAGTTTATGTCCGGAAAAAAGGGACATATATTTTTTGTACTCTAATTCCTAACATACATACATACATACATACATACATACATACATACATACATACATACATACATACATACATACATACATACATACATACATACATACATACATACATACATTTGTGTATGACTTTCTTTAACTTATTTATCACTTGCCCAACACTCACTTTTTAGTATTCGCTCATCAAAATATTGTTATTCCTCTTTCAGATAACGCTCACTACTGTAGACATGCGTCGCACAATATCGACCAGATCTTTGACCGCATTTGTACTCGTCTTTATGGGATTTACCAATTGCATTGTTCTTTTTGTGATGGTCGGCATTTATACAGATCATGCAGGGTATTTTGTGGAAGTAAGAACACGTGACAGCAATATGACTTTGATAATCGCTGAAACTGGCGCTAGAGAAATGTTTCGTCCAAACGCCGTCAATTTTGAGCAAACTGTCGGTTTACCTGTATCAGTGAATGTAACGACACATAGGAAAAAACCATTGCCTATAAAGAATGCTAAGAAGGCAACTGATTCTCCAGTTAAAGTTGATGTTAACAACATAGTTAATTTGGGGCGAGATGTGAAGAAACGTAACAATCAAACTTCCAATAGTTCCGATTTTTTGATTGGCAGAAATAAAACCATGTCATTAAATAACGTGGAAACAGCAAAGAATGGTAGTAAAAAGAAAGAATGGCTTATGGATATTTTTCAAAGCATCCGAAAAAATTGGATTTTCAACGAGAAGGAAGCTACAAATCTCAGGTAAGCTACATTATCTTCACTTATCAATTTTATTATTGTTTTTATTGTTCGTGTAGACCACTGCATGGGTAAGTATGTTATATTTAATTCAATGTTTCATATTCCACTGAAAGCTAATAGTGTTATGTATAGATGTGCCAGTGCATATGTCATTTGGTTGGTATCAGTTATATTTAGTTAAATAATTCATATACCACTGAAAAGGGATAATTTTATGTATAGAAGTGCCCGTACGTAAATCCTTTAGGGAGGTCATTGAACCATCTTAAGTGAACAAAAATTAAACTCCGACAAAACATCGGCAAAACATTAATACCATTTGTATACTTATGAGAAAAAGATATCACGATGGGCCAGCCATCGCTGTAAACTTGGAATTGACGAATGTCAACAAACGTCATAAGGCTACAAAATCCCACTCTGTTACGACTGAAGTTTATCAAACAATAAAAAACATGCCACCTCCTCCAATTCACTGTAATCACGAAGAGAAGGCGTGTACGTGAAGGGGTAAAAACACGCATATGCCCCAGACGAACGTTGAATGAATGCCCTAAGGGCATAACATGAAAGCAATTAATGGTTCGTTGTGAAAAAAACACAAGTGTTATATTTACAGTTAGGGAGAGATGCAGAAATGGCAGTTTTGCTCGGAGGACCTTCATGGTCAAAAGAAGATCGGCCTAAGGGATGGCATCTTGACCTCTACCACAAGTGGCGTCGTACATTTATGAATGTGAAGAGTCAGAAAATATTTATTATTTTTTCATTCTTTCTTTCCATTGGAGGGAGGGCTGGCGATATGTTGTGAACTGTGGTTTGCAACAGCAAATATACCCTTTTCATTCAGCATTTTCCAACCATAAACAGCAGATCAAGCTAAGTTGTTGTCAAAAAAGCTTAGGACTCTGAGCGTCTATTTCGTCATGGTCGACTGGAGCATTAAGCGAATCATAATATAAACTTTCTTAGTCTTGTCATCAATAAACATATAAGGACAGAACAAATTCGATAGAATTGCATCGTTGTAGTTCATTACCTTTTGTCCTTGTGTGTTAATGAGTAAACCATTTTTTATTATAAATCTATAAGTGCTTAATCCAGAGCTTCGAATTTATTTAAATTCCTATTGAACTTTAAGAAATTAAAGGATCTGGCATTTTTTCATTGATCCTCTACACTTGGCTATAAACTATACGCTGATCTATAACTGATTTCAGTTGATATCAGTTAAGGTAATGATGCATATGGCATACGTTTCGAACCTTATTATCATTTTTTTGTTAAACTTTCCCTAAAGAAACTTTCAAAACTTCTCATACCAAAGCAAAACAAAATCATAGTTCGCCCAGAAAATTTTGGTGCCAAACATATACTAATACTAAAATTCAAAATGGCAACAATTAATCCGTGTTAGTTCTGTGACGAGATGAGATTGTTTTTATAATTTTTAAAAACCAATATGGTGAAAAATTAACTTACTAAAATAGCTTAAACATGAGCTCGAACAAGCCGTATATCAGAAAGGTTTTACAAAATTTTAAATTCTGGTTAGCTTTCCCAACGTGCATTCTACCTCAGTTCAGTATGAAAAGGAAAAGCTAGCTACTACATACTCTCTTTAAATAGCTTTTATTCTTTATTCTTTAATAAACATAGCCTGGTTTACTTAGCGTAAGTGTACGTTTTTTGCAGTTTTGTCTGACATTTTAACAGTATTTCTATAGCCCATTATTAGTGATTCACCGGGTGTTGCCCTGTGTAAACATGCAAACAGTAGAACAGATCAAAATGAGGGTGTATTATTTCGGTGAAGCAGTATTCTCCGGTTATAACTGAAAGGAATGTCGAAATGTCGTTTTCAAGAGATGGCTCCTATCCTAGAATTGGTATTGTGGAATAACCAGTCGGGGTATACATGGTTCTGAAGATCCTACATTTGATGCTGGTGTATAATAAGAGTGGCATGTTTTCAATTTGTGATTGAATTAGCTGACCGTCTGAGAGAGCACTTTGCCACATGCAAATCCCCAATAGATGTTATACTCATTTATCGTAACGTTTAATGTTAAATAGCTTCGATCAGTGAACACAACTTTGGTCTAGATTCATCGTCATCGCAAGTCATCAACACTTTAGATAAGCTTATGTTGTAACCGATTCATTATTTTCCTTACAATCAGTCGTATATTGCGACCATCACTCATTTAATTGAGTGTAGTTTTTCCATCAGTACTTGTTATTACTCTTGAATTCCCACTGTACGTGTTATTGTCGCAGTTATAATAATATTTTATAATTCCTTGTCTCACCAAATGTTGCAGATCACTTCTGGAGGAAAAATGTCGAACAAAGGAAATGTTCCTCACAACACAACAGAATACACCGCTTAACTCAAGTCTGAAATATGAAGCCGAAAGGACTACTAAAATTGAAGTGACGGCAGCTGTACACAAACGGTTTCCAAAAGTATGTTCGAAACTATTGTACAATTCATTAATATATAATCTACATCTATGTATTTCTGCTGCGAGTCTTATAGTGATCAATGTGCTTTCATCTAAGGGGAATTTTGGTCTTATGTGAAGGGCTGTACAAGCTTTAATCGAACCATCGATAAGTTGAATACATTTTTTTTATTGCACGTGTAGTATCTATTGATCTACCTCTCTTCAATTCATATCTATCAACACGTATGTGTTGATTTGCGTGCGGGCATGCGGTTTCTGTTTTTATTGCTCAGTTTAAAGAAAACGACATTTAATATAGTCGGTTTTGTTGAAAAGTATTGTAAATGACTTCTGTATTCTATAGTGAGACATTTCTGCCTAAAGATGAATTAATATTCCCTGTTTCCTTAACTTGTACTCTCTGATTTTCTCAGACAATGCCGTATATCAGTGAATCGTTTAATAAATGCAGCATTGTTGGCAGCAGTGGGATACTTTTGAACTCGACATGCGGCCAGGCAATAGACTCATCAGACTTTGTGGTGAGGTGAGTCTTTATTATCAAAAGTTCCGCATCTTAAAAAATACTGACAGTGACTTTTAAAACTATGCAAATTAACAGGTCTTCATTTGAGACGCAGTATAAAGATGTGATTTAGTGACAAATGAAACTCAAATTTGTGCAATTGATTTCAGATTTAATCTTGCTCACGTACAAAAGTTTGCAAAAGACGTCGGCTCTAGGACGGACCTCATTACCTGCAATCCAGGGATATTAAAAATAAAGTAAGTGATCGTCCTGTAGGACCTGTTAGGAGTATTTAGTAATTAAGCTTACATTTTGTGTAAATAGTTTTACAGTCACCATTTCTGTCCGCTTGCATTACTTATACAAGTAAGTCATGAAAAGATCAAGAACGTGTAATTGCGTTCGTGAGCACACCGTGCAAACAGTAATATAATTCAGGAAAGTAAACAAGCTGGTGTTCTTGATCACTGTAGACAATGCTAGCGCTATAGCTACAAGTGCATCGAGGTTTCCTATACGTTTATTCATTACAAATTAGACCATATCACAGGGCACGATTACATTAAATACCTCTTGCTAACACCTCGAAGGAAGAACTTGAAATTAACATGACAAACTGTAGAGGATATTCCGATTTGGTGACCGTGTCATACCCACCAATGAATCACGCCAATTTTAAGAATAAATAATAGGTTTACTGATTCTTTGTAGGTATGGTAGTGTATCAAGGAAAGGAAGAAGGCGCTTCACAGTTTTCATGGCGAGAGAATATCCGAAAGCAACATTGCTTTTGCCAGCTTTTACGCATCACTTTACCTCGAAACCCTCCTTTCGGGCACAGGACGCGCTGAAAGGCCAACATATCAGCGTCGTCTATTTACATCCCCTTTACCACACGATGGTAAAACGGTTTTGGAAAAGTCAGAAAGTTAATGAAGTAAGAGTAAGTTCAGGTAAGATTCGCTATTGCAGGACAAAGACAATGACACATGGCATTGTGTCACAAGTACGTTCCAGCAGTACAGGGAGCCAATTATCATTTGACGTGGTGATACTCGTCTGTCACATCTCCAGAAACAAAACATAACTGCGGTTGTTCACAATGTACTTACCTTTGGATACTGGAACATCTCCGAAATAATTGCCTAAACATTTCTGTTTAAATAAGCAAGTTGATGCCTTTCCCACTGTGGTTTCGAAGAAATGTCGATACTGTCTCCATTTTGAAGAAACTGACAGTTGGTTGCCTGCTCATTTTAGATTTCTAGAGATTAACACGAAATTTTGATTAAAACTGTCCATCTCTCCGTACCACTTATATCCGAGACTGTTTGCACAGTCTGGCCATTGATCTTTACAAGCTTGAGGTCATTGGACATAATATACAGATAGCCCCTGAGACAAATACGAAGAATGGATGAAAACAAAATTAAAATCCTGCTGACATTTTTCAGTATTTTTCCCAAACGATTACTGTATTTTAATTGACCACACTTAATTTAAAAAAAAACTTTCTCGATCTCTTTTTAGGATTACTACTCTTTACTTCTATGATGAGTTTTTGTAAAGAGGTTCATCTCTATGGTTACTGGCCTTTCGCGGAAGATCCGGACGGCAATCCTCTGCTTTATCATTACTTCGATGAAAAAGCGATCATGTTATCCCAAGTGAGATTAAAGAGACGAATCCATAATATGCCCGAAGAGTTCGATAAATACCGTACTTGGCATAACAAAGGCGCCATACGATTGCATGTGGGACAGTGTACCGCACCGCCATTAACATAATCAACAAGGTTTAGTTCCGTCGTTACACTTTTTAGTATATAAGTTATTATTTGCAAACTAAAGCTGAGCGATATATTTTAGCTCGTTTGAATGGAACACTTATGTTGTGCAAGTCGATCTGCTGACACTACTAAACATTTGAAATTTTTAACGTCGTGCCAATAAAGAATGCGGCAAAATTTTTCGTGATATTTCCTTGCCGTTTAAGTCAATATTTTTATCACACTTTCCTAACCACCCAAACGCCATTAAGAGATAATACTCATTTTTATACTGTGCATTTTGTCAACATTACTGTTTATATGACATCACCTTCATTTTTCCCGATTATTGACGTCATATAAGATATTGAAGTGACAAACATCCTTTTAGTACTTCCATTAGAGCTAAAATAACCTAGTAAAATCAACCATGAAGTGATACATTGCATATATATGCTCTAGCTTTTCTTAAAGGATGAAGTGCGAGGTCATTATGATATGAAAAATACTGTCCTCACTACACTCTATCGAACTTGGCATATTAATTTGCCACAGAAAGGTTAAATTATTGTGCAGGTTTTTTTTAGTTAATGTAGCGCTCATTTCTGATGAATATTATTTCTGTTATCAAAACTATATAAAAAATAACTGCAATAAATTTGTTCTTACGCAGACATACATTGCATATGATGAAGTTTATGTGTGCTCAAGTTCCTTTTTACGGGCGTGGCATACAGATCACGACTTAATTAATGCAATCTGAACGAATAATGCTGTAGTAAGCTCAATTTATTACGCCTTGTGCTCATAAATATCGAATTATATGTGTGAACAGGCTTCATTCATAATGTACAGGAAAAGGTCAACACCATGCCAGACATCGCGACGTTCCTCCATATCTCAATGAAATATAAATGTAATGACACAGGGGTTCAAAAATCGTCGTACAGGAGGAACTTATGGCACCATTTTACAATTGGTATAGTCACAAATTGATGATGTCAAAATCGCCGTACACAAAATACAGGCTCCCTGCAGCACTAACTAACCAATAAGGTTAAAATAATATATATTTTCATTTTTTCATGGTTCCAATCTATTTAACAATTTCCGACTTAGATGAAGTACATGTCAGCTAACACCATTTCCTGGGTTCAACTGTGCTTCACCTGCACAAAATCAAGCAAATGAAGGCCAGCGCACACATTTTAGGGTTAGGGCTATTTAGTTCATGTCACTGCGGCAATAATTATGTCTAGTTCCGGGTACAATAAACATGATTGGAACTAAATTTGGATAATTGGATCTGCACAATTTCTCAAGAATTTTAGAAATGTGTCTAATATTTCACCGAATTTTTATAACCATCTTTAAAATTATTCACAATTTATGATGTTTTTGAAATATTACGAATCAGTGTATGATAGTATCTAATGCAATATTGTTCACAAAATATGAACAATATTCATATTTGATTAAAAATGTGTGAGCTTGTCTGTAGTTTCAGCATGACAGCTTTTCCCCACACGGATTTAGACGTGATGGCCAAGGCCTATTTGGGCCAAATCGGCACAAACGGCCAAACTCTATCGATGGAAATCAGAGGAATGGCTATTTAGTCAGGTTGACAACCCCCACATGTGGACAGCGAGATTACTCTTTGCTTGGAGCTAGCTAGCTCCATTCTCTTTGTTCATCAAACAGGGAAAACTATGCAGACATAACAAAGCCGTGTGTAATTACATTCGAAACACAATGAGCATGCAATGACCAAGATATTTCTCAATGCTTGCCGTATAGCATGGAGGTACTAGCTCCGCTCCTGGCTCCATGACTAACCATGGAGGTGGAAGAGAACTTTTACCTCCTTGGACTGAAGAACGCGTGACCTAAAATAAAGTCACGGAGGTTGCTATTACAGTAATTTTCTGCCATGGTATCAATCGATGCGCGATGGTCAGCTATTAGCCCTACGGCCGGTATGACTACGCCGCAGCCCGGTATTATAGCCCTGCCACGCAGTAGCGCGTGTGTAGACGCCTGAGAAGTAGCCTAGGCCCTTCTTTTATTGTAAATTTCGTCTTTGGTCCTTGCAAACTTTGCAGCCACATTAGTCTGTGTATGGTAATTTGTGTTCGTCCTCAGTGTTTCCCTCTATTGTGGTGCAGGGTAACATAGTCTACACAGCATCGTACCTATGGTGCAGCAGAAAAACATGAGCATTTTCTTCTCTTTAGAGAGGGATTGAATGCATACAATTAGCACCTAGTTAAAGCTTGTGGCAACTTTTTAGAGAACACAAACTGACTCTGAATCATTTCCTCTAGTATTAAAAATCCGTGATGTAGGAGACATCTTAGTTTTTAACTACATGGATCCGCTATGTGGATAGGTGGGACACCATAGAATTTAGTTTTCTTTCTCGGCCCAACCACGTGTTGCAAATTTTATTGTAATTTTACCGTCACCAATTTGAATAATTGGATGTCGATTTGTTGCAGTTTTAGCCCCCCCCCCTCCCAACATCCCCCGACGGCTTTTCTATATTGTCGTCGCCGAACATCCGGGCTTTAGCGTGGCGATTGAATCGTTTGTTGCGTTGAAAACATATGTCCGAAGTTCGGATTTTTCGACTGCTATACTGTAAAACATATTCAACGTTTCAATGTAGATGAATGTTCAGTTCTAATGTATGTTACATAATTTCTGCATCGTTTGCTGGCTTGTAGCGTCTGATCTAAATCTACCCCAGGCCTAACCAACTGAGAAGGAACTCGGCAAGGCGTCTCAAACGAAACTTTTTAGTAGTGTAACAGCTTTTTGTAGTTTAGTTTAGAACATAGACAGTAGGGGGGGACTCCCCATTACTGTCTATGTTTAGAACTACTATTATATGGCAACATGATGTCCGACCAGTACATAGGCCTTGGGGTAATTACAAATGCTCAGAACAGCCATTTTATCCAATCACATACACACTTTGTGAAAGGTGTTAAATCATTCGGCTGATCTAACATTTGTAGATAAAGATCATTAACAATAGTATTATGCATGTGTTTTAATCCCAAGCAAGCCAGTTTCTGTGTAGGGAAACGTTGGAATGTGCATTACCGAAATACTGGTACTAATCTCAGTTTGTCACTTTGCCTCGATCAAAACGAATTTTTTTGACCGATTTACAGTTAAGTCAGTCAGGGTCATTTAAAATGCACCCTGACTCAATTGAGTGTTTATGAAGCACTGTTCACGAAAAAGTCAGGGACATTTCAAAAGTTTCGTGACTCAAAAATCGTCAATTAGAGAAATTTGTACATTTTGTCTTGTTTATTTATAACATCTAAGCTTACACAAAAATAAACTTCTTTTCATAAAATGAATCCCATGAAAGAAGTATGCAATAATCGTAGTGTTTTCGTTGATTTGTTCGATTAAAGCAATATTTCAATTTTTACACTTTTCTATCATTTTGTAAAATTTCAGCTGTAAAAATTTCGATTTCGTTACATTGTCCTAATAATTACTCTCATCCAATTTTCCAAATATAGTTCCGAACTTCCGATCGTGTTAATATCACGTATCTCACATTTTATTCATCACGGGGCGTATATATGTACCAAGGCTCCAAATCCGTATAAGCCACGCGTCAGCATACTACTAGTCTTGAGTAGACCTTTTGCGGTTGGATTGGCTGAAATTGTAAATTGTGCACGTGTTTGCAATTGTTTTACACTAGTCTCTTACAACAATGGTTACATTTCTAAGTAAAGCCTGCTGGTGTATTCGTGTTTGGCTGAGCAGCTCCATGATGTACTTTGTCAATGAATTCTTCGTAAGATCGTTTGCTGTCATGGTTGATACAATTTCAAACGGATACAATGGCATTATTCCTAACTAACAAATGTTAGGCCGGCTGTTCCTCTAAAACTTTGCGAAATCGGAAACGTACATTTATTAGGGAGTTGTCAAAGACTGAAAAGTGCCTCTTTAAAACTCCGTACCAAATATTGTTTATATGTTGAAGCAGATTTACTTGCATGCGAAAATCTATATGTCTGTTGTTTTTGAGTAAATAATTTCACCTTTGTAATATATGAAAGATTCATTCGTAGCAGGTAAGCATGTATTTGTTTAAACGTTCTTTCCTCAATTGTCGTGGTGAATCTTTCTTTCAGAAGCGGTATGAACTGCTGGTTTTTGAGATTGTAAAATAGATCTTACGGTAAAATTATAAATATTAATAATGCGGAGTAAGGCCACGTTCTCATGTTGAATTGCCTTTTTTCTGTTAATGATTTTGAAACTATTATAAGTTCACTTCACTGATATTTAGACCGACTCTTCTCTTTTTTCTTCACCCTTTTCAAGAACCCCTTCCGTGGGATCCGTGTCTGCGTTTTTGGTCTTCGGGTTTCCATCAGTTCGTGTTTCGCGTTGCTGTTCGTCATCAATCATGGCTTCAAAGGCAGACTGTTCGGTACCTGTCTTTCTTGATTCAATAAGGAGAACGATAATACCTATTACAACGGCTATCAATATAATGGCCAATGCGATGGTCGCATATACTATACGATTGCCAAGGTTGTCATTCGGCTGTATCGGAATGAGGTCTCCCATTTCAACAGAAAACGCAATCGTTGAGGGCGCACGTTCAATCGATTGTGTCGTCGTGGTGGCAGACTGTGAGGAGTGAAAATTTGGTTCTGACTTGCCAGTAGTAAGGCTAATTGGGAGTGAGTTCACAGTAGTGTCTGTGGCGTTGTCTGCAGTTTTAGATGAAGTTTCATACGTGAAGCCATCTGTTACAGTGAAGGTTTCTGTTGACCTTGGCTGTACTTGTATAGGGCCAATACTACACTGTCGCTCGCTAGTAATGGCCGGGCCTTTCATTTTGCACAGTAATGTTTTTCCATCGTCATTTGCAGTCAAAATCGACTTGAACTTCCAGAGATGTACCCCTTTACTTTCTTGGAGTGTTCCGTTGCTCGATTCTTCATCCTTTACCCATTCAAAATATACCGGAGCATTACCTCCTCGTGCCATACACGCGGTTTCGATAACATCGCCTTCGACGAACGACTCGTTCAGACTTGATGAATTGCATAGTGGATATTCTCTGTCTGGAGGATACATGAAAGTAATCTTGGCTGTTGTTGATTGTAAAATCGGTTTCTTTTTACCCTTGCGAAATACTTTACACTGAAATTTCCCGCCGATCTCTCTGCTTACATTGCCAATGATCAAGTCGAAGACTCCTGGGCCACTATCGCCTCTAACTTTTAAGTCACCATAGTCAGAGTCATCTGAGTGGGTGATTTTATAACCTTCAGAAATCGTTTTCCCACGTCGAAACCACTTAATTGTCAGTCTTTTGTTGTAATTACTGACAGCACATCCCAATGTCACATTATGTCCAACTACGACATCTTTATTTGATGGCTGTCGCTGGAACGAAGAATTGAGCTGAAGTTCGACCTTCAAGAATCCTCTCCTTGAAGTGATTTCGTAGTAGCCATTTTTGTAAACGTTACATTCATAAAAACCTTGGTCAGTGATCTCTGCATGCATCAAGGTAAGTGTTGAGACGCAAGCTGAATCGTAATTGTCGGATGATTCATGGATAACGCAATCTTTGCGATCGACATACGTGTTATTAAACTTCCAATGCAAGCTGTAAGTGTTCTCCCGAATTAAACCAGTTACTCGGCAATCAAATTTAACAGACTCACCCTTCGAAATAGTGACATTATAAGGTTGACCATCAGTAGCAAACACTTCAACAGCAATGACGCTCTGATGTATCACCAGTATCAAAACAATGAAGCAACATTCCAAAGGATTTAAAGTATTCATCTTTGCATACGAGGTGCACTGTCTCTACTTTCTTAGTTCAGCCAGTTAAGTGCTTGTTTGACGCAACTGTTCAACTAGTATCTACAGCAGACTAACGATATGCACACAAGAATGTTGTCATCGAATATATTACTATTTTCTATCATGAGAATGTATCAAATTGCATTTAGTGAAAAGGAAGAGGACTAAAAAGGAAAAGAGAATGTGCGGCAAAGTGAGATAAATTTTTACCACCGTTTCCTATTTAATGTCTTGTGACATAACAAGAAAGGTAAAACTTTTCACTGCTACTTATTTCTTTGCCTGTTTCAAATTAGTCAAAGATAGAATTACCTTTCAAAAGAAATCTTTAAACTAGAGTTGGTACGTGCATTGTGCAGTTGGAAAGTATCCTGCGCGTTTCACGTATATATTTTAATCAAAATTATGTTCGGTCATATATACATGATTACATGCAGGCCATTGCAAGTTGCACTCGTCATACAGATAAATCGTCTTCTACACTGTCACACTTGAAGATACAAAAAGCTTCTCCTGTTGTATAAATTTATCCGAAAGCACGCGTCATGCATGTGATCAGAAACTTGATTGCTAATTGATATCATTGACAGATAAAATTATCCCACTTATCTAGCTAGAACAATACAGTTTACAGTTTTTCATAGCGTAAGTCGATTTTCTCCTTACCATTAATATTATCATCCTTATTATTGTGAACAATAATACTTGTTTTATTGTAGTTTCGAGGTTGTGAGTTGGACGGTCCTTTGACGAGGCCGCATTCCAGTTTATCATAATTAGCTTCGACCTTCGAGCGTTCGCATGTGGATATTCCTTCGTCCCAAAAGCTATTTTTCCCGCTAACCAACCCTTTTCAAATTGCAACAATGGGAGACAAAGCATAAAGTTTCCAAACGTTGTGCGAGGCAGCAGGTTTGACGGAAGGAACACACGTCGTATATTCGTTTAATGTTTAAAACATCCATATCAAAATTAAAATGTATGCCATGTATTATATTATTGAACACGTATATTACTCAGTCTGATAACGATCACCTTCATTGTAACATCGCATATAGGCTGGACTGGTATGAACAACATTCCTAATGACAAGATTTCTCATCTCTATAATAACAACTTGCCGAATATAGAACCCACTTCAAATTTTATTGTGTCAAATTGAGAATAAACAATAAGATGATTTGAGTGAAGGGGTATTTGTACGGCGCGCCAAATGTTTCAAAAATATTTATCGTCATAGAGTAAAAATAAACTGTCAAATTTTCTTTCTAAAAAAAGTCTTAAACGTGTATGAATAACAAAGAAAAAGTTCTTTCGTCCATATCATCGCATTTTATGAATGTACCTTTTCATAAAAATAGCATTCATTTGAAAATACGTGTCATTAAATATTTGAATGTGTCTGTACAGATAAAGATGACGTGCAACTGTCTTTCTTGATTGAAATAAAAATTCGATGGAATTACGGAAGAAAATAAACGAGAAAAGTATTATTGCAAAAAAGGGCAGAATGTTATGTAATGCTTAATTGTAAAATATTCTTTAAACCGTAATGAGAAGATAAACTTTTCAAAAATTTGGAAATACCACGCTCCCATACTTATTGACGTACACATACACGTGTATTTGATATAAAGGTGCAATGAATGCTGATTATAAGGGAAAAAAAGGAAAAAAAATCAAGCACACACACACACAAAAAATATTGAAATGATTAAAAACAAAACCACAAATAGTACTTGCACTACTACCAAAAAACAAAACGAACCACCATCAGGTCTGACTAA
>LD350424.1:0-13425 GCA_001465055.1 Ptychodera flava | reverse complement strand
TTTTCTCTTTCCACAGGCCCACGCGTTTTTTTGTATCTCTGTTCATGGCATTTTTTTATTTTTTTATTTTTTTTTATTTTATTTTATTGTAGATGAGATCCACTTTTGTTTAGAGCCATCACTGCCGAATTTTTACACCGATTTTCTCTCTTTACCGTCAAAGCGGCTGGTGATTCATATTATATTTTTGATTATCTATAATACGTTTATTATGAGACGTAGTGCTTTTTAATTTTCTTAAGTACATAAATAATTTTATGTATGCATGGCTTTTTTGTCTGATTCTTTTATAATTATTTTCTGTATGTGGTTCACGTTTTTATTTTTTCTACTATTTTTTCCGAGTAGTAGTAGTGATCTTTAGTGATTTTCTTGTGAATTTTGAGGACGTACCACTGTATAACATATTTTTCTTTTTTTTTGTAAAATCAGCACTAATTGCACCTTTTACGCGAACTATTATACGTGTATGTATGTCGATAAGTATGGATGTATGACTTTTCCAAATCGTTGAAAATTGTTTATTTCCTAATTACGCTTAAAAGATTTTTTCTCAAGTTAAAATGAAGTATTAAATGACATTTCTGTCTTTTGTTTTTTAATTATACTTTTGTTACTTATTTCCTTCCTAATGAGACCGAATTTTTATTTCAATTGAGAAAGACAGTTTATTTTTGCACTGAATCGATAAATATTTTTGAAACATTTGGCGCGCCGTAGTATTTGTATCCAAATATTTTAGAAAACTGGATGATTAAATTGTAATGAGGAGACGATAATTTTTTTCAAAATAAATTATAATTATTTACCATCGAAAAACGAAATTGTATACTTTCAAAAATTGACAATTCTTTATATTGTGTACTTGTACTTTCTTCTGAATTACGGCATTTAGCTCTCATAGCGTGGCTCTTATATTTCATTATATGACGCACAAAGTCAAAAGTCTCCACATATTCTAACACTAGTGTCATAAACTTGGTTGATTTACTATAATATTTTATTCACCGTTGATATAAGTGGATCTATGATATCAGAAAGTGACCGAACAATAGTTTGAATAATATAATACATTTGCGAGATTTTTTTATTTGCATAGCATGCATTTCATGCAGCGCTACGGTAGAGAGCCTGATTTTTCAAATTGACATTCAACACCATTGAATAACCATTTAAAATAAATAACAAAGTGAGTCGACTGCTTGTGAGCCTCTTCTCATTAAATAGAGTAAAACTACTGAAGCGAGCCTTTCGACATATAGAATGCATTTCAAGCAGTGCTGACAAACGGAAGTGCATTTTTTAATAATTCTTTATTACTCGATAATTATTCACAATTCACATCAAAAAGCAATAAACCTTTTACGAATTTAACTCAACACTGAAGACAAGCATTTGATGTTCGGTGGTAGCTGCTTCGACTTGTATTCAGAGTTATAGATTAAAGTCTGTTTTCATCGTCTGTTCGATATTGATCAATGCATATATAGTTGCTACAGTTTCCTCTGAAATTGTTAATGTTTTTCGTACAAACTTCATTTTATCCAAAACTCTATTGACCAATATCAGAAAATGCTAGTGTCAAGATTCCGGGGTTTTTGTGTGCGACTGCTAAAAACGTTGACTTATCACGGGTTGGCTCGATCGAGGAGGCTTGTGATCAAGCATTTGAACCTAGAAAGAACCATGAGTTGCACCTATTACAAATTTTCCAATTTTAATCGAAAGATACACCGATTATCATTTTTAGATTAATGGGATCAGTTAATTGTTTAGCGACGTTCAGATTGAATTATTCTGTCACAGCTTAGTTGGAGGATTGACCGTGAGTAGTTACAGAAGGTAATCTTATTTCATGCAATTCTGCATAATCCCTTTTATTCATGTCATGTAAGTCTTCGTACTGATCTTCACCTTCGTTGTAATCTTCGTTCATGTTATTACCCTGGTAATAATCACAATCTTTGTTCATAGGACTTATTGCACATCTCTTCCAAAGACATAAACAGGCAATGGTGTTTCCAAAGAAAAATATGGAGACAGCGACAGATATTGTGATGAGCAGTAAACTATTCTTTGAATCAAAACTTGGTCGAATTCACATTTACGCTTTCCGGTAACATTAGATGGTTTAGTTGAAATCACATTAAGAGTAAGAATGATATTTCCATCATTTGTCTCGTTCCAGTGTTTCGTAGAATACGATTTATCGACCACAACTGTGAAGGAATTCGTTCTATTGCCTTTTCTTGTATCGACGTATATTGGGCCAATACTACACTGTCGATTAGTAGTAACAGCGACACCTTTCATTTTGCATAGTAATTGCTTTCCGTTGTCATTTGCAGTCAAATTCCATTTTGACTTCCAGAGATATACCCCATCACTTTCTTTGAGGGTTCCGTTGCTCAATTCTTCATCCTTTATCCATTCAAAATACACCGGAGCATTTCCACCTCGTGCCCAACACACAGTTTCCATAACATCGCCTTCGACAAACGACTCGTTCAGACTTGATGAATTGCACAGTGGATATTCTCAATGTGGAGGATACATGACAGTAATCTTGGCTGTTCTTGATTGTAAAATTGGTTTCTTCTGACCCTTGCCAAACACTTTACACTGAAATTTCCCGCCGATCTCTGTGCTCACCTTGCCGATGATCAAGTTGAAAACTCCTGGGCCGCTATCGCCTCCAATTTTCAAGTCAACATAGTCAGATTTATCTGAGTGGGTGATGTTATAACCTTGAGAAATCATTTTCCCACGTCGAAACCACTTAATTGCCAGAGTATCGTCGTAATTATAGACAGCACAACCTAGTGTCATATTATGTCCTATAACCATATCTTTATTTGATGGCTGTCGTCGAAACGAAATGTTTAGTTCGACCTTCAAGAATCCTCTTCTCGAAGTGAATGCGTAGCGACCATTTTTGTAAACTTCACATTCATAAAACCCTTGGTCAGTGCTTCCGCCATGCATCACGGTAAGTGTTGAACCGACTGTGGAATCGGTATTGTCGATTGATTGAAGTATAACGTGTTTTTCGTGACCAACGAAGGCGTCATTAAACTTCCAATGCAAGGAATAACGGTACCACGGGAGTAAACCAGTTACTCGACAATCGAACGTAACAGACGCGCCCTTCGAAATAGTGACATTATAAGGTTGGCCATCAGTAGCAAACTCTTCCACAGCAATGACGCTCTGATGTATCACCAGGATCAAAGCAATGAGGCAGCATTCTAAAGGATTTGAAGTGTTCATCTTTGCATACGAGATGCACTGTCTCTACTTTCTTAGTTCAGCCAGTTGAGTGTTGAATTGATGCAACTGTTCAGCTGAAATCGATTAATGATTAATGCACACAAGAATATTGTCATCCAATACATTACTATCTTCTATCATGAGAATGTAAACAGAACGAAAAAGAGTTCCCACTTTACAAAAAAGTCAGGTTTTTCTCAATTTTCATGTGAAAAATGGAAAAGTAGCTGCATTTGATTGCTTGTTTTGGATAATTTATCTCCAAAATTGCGAAATCTAAAACTTGGGTTAAATAACTTTAATTTTTCTTTGCATTTGTCAAGATTGCCATATTTTGACACAAAGATACAATTTCCATTTTCAAAAAGAAAAAAATAATTTTGGTGATGTACATAAATTTACCTCTTGTGAATGGCATGAAAATGAAGGAAAAAACTGACCAATGAATTTGCACATTTTAGATACCAACAAACCTCATTAATTTTCTCTGAAATAATTTTTTTTAAATAATGAAACGCACCTGTACTTACATTTTTGCAAAGAAAACTTGCATGCATCAAATTGCTTAAGGCAGTTTGCAGATTTTTAAAGAAAACATCCTCTTATACAATTGACTACAATTATTTTCTCTTTTTTTCATTATAATTTGCTAACTCAGGATGTTAAATGAAGCAACTCCTATATTTTGTGCATTTTTTACAAAATTTCTGTCCAATAAGCTTGTCAGCTGACAAAAGTGTACATTTAGAAAGCCCATGGTACAATTACCTTCGCCATCTCAACTTTTGTTCACTTTGAAGTTCAAGTTCAACTTTTGTTGATATTTGGAATCCAACCGTGCCTAAGGTAACTCAACTTTTGTTCACTTTGAAGTTCAAGTTCAACTTTTGTTGACATTTGGAATCCAACCGTGCCTACGGTAACTCAACTTTTGTTCACTTTGAAGTTCGTCATTATCGCAATTGCTTGTCATATGCGGCAAGACTGGATGAGAGAAGCCGATCCGCTCGCCTTGGTGTCTTGACGCCAAATGAGCCGATTTCCGGTTAAAGCGTTGGACTTACAGCAATGCATTATGGGATATCTTCCAGGGCGACGTGGAGTTGAACTTAAGCTAATGTCATCTGTTCACTTTCAAGTGACACAAAATTTACTGCTGAGTGTTTTGGTTTTACCATGTGTAGCAGTGCATAAATAACTTTAAAATAAAAATAGTGCTTACACTATTGAATACATATAACAGGAGAGATAATGCATTCCTAGTTAAAATAAATGTATTTTTTAATTAAAATTGACAGAAATAAGATCATACAAACTACAAACACATAGGACCATTCAGATTTATGCAAATTTACAGGGCTGCATACATTTATAGAAAATCATTGGAAATACATAGAAAATATTAACAATATACATTTGTATCTTTGTCCAAAGTGATGAAAATCAGAACAATTCTTGGGCGACATCGTTCGTCAGTGATTTACCGCTGCCAGCTGGTGCGCAGACGAACACATATTTTCCCTGAATATAACTCTAGACAACTTTTCTCTGGTAACCTTGCATGATTTGCGATGGTCAACCGATCAGTTTTAAAACGCGGTCGACGTGCAAACTTTATGCCATATTTGCCAAGAGTGTAACGCACTCGATTGCGAAGTGGATGCATTCTTCTTTTCGGCCAGAATACCCAGGGGAGGGCTATCAATCATTTTTATTTGCTTTTACGTTACTGTGTAGACAGTCCGTCTAGCTGACGGTACTGTGCAAGAAGTCCAAGTTGGTGAGTACGGCAGAAAATAACTCACTACTACGCTGACTCAAAAGAACGCGTTCAATCGCTAGGAAATCCTGGCCTGGGCTGCCAAATTTTAAATAGGTTCATGTGAAATGGGAGACACACTAGAGAAACTATTATAAATTATTTTATTTTTTTTTAAATTCACTTGATCCAAGTCTAAGTCTTTGTAAGCGATTGCGAAAAACGTTAACTAATCTTGTCTGCCTTCTTTAAGAAGGCTCGTCATCAAATGTTTAACTAATTTACGAACACTACCTTTCCTTGTACCTGTTACAAATTCAATTATCATTTCGTTGTTAGGATCTGTTATTCATTGATGTCCAATCGGGGTGTTTCAAGAACATAAGGACGTATTCGTAATTGATGAAAGGCTATAACTATTCAAGTGGATATAATTCCGAGTTTTTACAGTGTTGTCATTACCAATTGAAACTCGTTCTTACAAGGAGCTGAATAGCAATTGTTTATGCTCATATTCCAAACTTCACTAATTTGTGATGCTTATTTCCTTGAATATTTGTATTGATATGCCAAAAGTCATTTTGTTTCTCTTGACGTATATGTAATCGCAAACAAAACAAGCATTTTCTTTTTTAATATTAATGATGGACATTTTGTCTTTGACTGACACATGCAAAATAATATTAATTCCGGTTTTTCTGATCAGTCACAGACATAGGGTAATCTGACAGCTTAAGCCGAGTCCTTGTTGACTCATTGTGTTACATTGGTAATTTTCCCAAATTAATCATTCTTAGAAGCTAATAAATTAAAACCCTTCGCATACAAAGATAACTTGGTCGGACTGCCAACTTTCAGCTCTCCTTATTATAAGACAAGCGGTACACTGCTGATAACATACAAATGACCCGACATTAAAATAGCCACTCGTTGAATATGATTTCATTTCGTTGTGATAGGTTTATGTAGGTTGAGAGGTTACTGTTTTATGGCATCGTATTCAAAAATAGCTTTCGCAATCTTCTTAAAACCTGTCATTTCGTTTATGTAAGCAACTTGAATTATTTTGTATCTCATTCAAACTGCCTTCACTTGTGTTAGGGACAACACTGGTACAAACATCAACCGTACATTATAACTTCACATTGGTGTTAATATCGTTCTCGTCAACCATCATGGGATCATCTACCGTCATTCCATTGGTATTGATTCTTTTGATTCTTACGTATGATACAGCCATTAATGAAAGACTACAGTTTGCTACAGACGGACAACCGAGCAATATTAATGTACTGGAGGGTGGAACTGCAAAGTTTCACTGTCTTTCTACTGTTTTTGATCAACATACCGTAGATAGGTATGCCGTAAAATGGGAAATAGAGCATCACAACAAAAAAAGAGATTTGCTGGCAGATGGAGAGAGTACAGATGCTATTCAGGAAAATTATGACGTTTTAACATCTAGCACGCTAGGAAAGTCTACACTCATCCTAAAAAACGTTTCAGCAGCTGAACAAAAGCGTTGCCGGTGTCACCTCTTTGGAGGTAATACCGAATTAACGTCAACATGGGGATATCTTACAGTTCTTTTAAAACCCCTATTTCGACAAATGCCCTCTGACAAAATTATTGACGAAGGACAAAATGTGACTTTGTGTTGTCATGTAGAGAATGTTGATCTGTCGTATTTCCAGGTGAGATGGTTTAGAAACGTTGAATTGGTTTTAAGAAATTATGATACCTTTAACAGGGAGTCTGTGCTGTTTTGTGTCTATGTTTACAACTATTGTTTTACAAATTTTGACCTAGTGTTATTGGATTATGGATTGGTATGATTGCGATTATTTCACGGGAAAATAACAGTACGTGGTGATAGAGATTCGCGTATGATTGACTTATTGATAATTGACATCAAACGAAATGGAACCTTCTACTGTGATGTGTATCTAACTGGTCAAAATAGAGTTGTCCTGAAATCTGACATGGCTAGAATTGTCGTCAGGGACTCTCCGCCACTAACAACCCAACAAACCTCGGTGTCAGCTGAGCAGGCGAGTATACAAGCGTCTGAGAGGCAAACTTCTGTCTGCACAGAGAAATGCTCGATGGAAATCCTGACATTTTCTGTAATTGTATCTATCGTCAATCTCATTGCCATTGTCACAATCTGTGTCGGGTATAAAGCAATTTGGTATCTAAAAAGGCGAAAAGAATCCAAAAGCCTATCGGGAGACCTTGAGGGAAAGGGACGAAGAATAAATGCCACTACTTGTGAGGGGGAAAGCGCAGATTACCAGGAAAGGCTCTACATTAAACATGAAAAATACGAGAAATTAAATCCGATCACCGAATCGATCGTAGTTGATGGTAAGTCCCAAATCTATAAGCCCTACGACGATATTGCTTGAAGGTACGTGTTTATGGTCAGCTGTACCTCAAAGATGATTAATTGAGATGACAAGTTCTGAAAGGAAACCATATCACGAACACCGTGAACATAATCAGTGTCAGAATGAAGTTATTTGAGAAAGAGAAACTAAGGACTATGGCATTAAAGACAACGCTCCTGGAGCTTTGTTTAAAGAACAGCTCGTGTAACGCACTTATTCAACGTGTGATAGTAATGCTCATTACGCTCTGTCGTATAAATCAGCTTATGAGGTACAGAACTCCAGCCCATTGAAGTGCCGTTCCTTCAGTAACCTTTATGTGGCAAGGGAGAAATCCAGTAATGTAGCCGATTTAGTTTACACCAAAGATGACTTTCGCGAGAAATGTGACTTTCCTCTGACCGCGGCTTGATTGTCATCATAGGAAGAAGCTACTATCGATGACATAATTATTATGTATATGCTACATTTCGGGTCGGCCAGGTTAAAAAGACATGTATGGCTTCTTTAACACGGGTTGAGGCCGAGATAAAACACTGCCTACTTCTGTTTTGAAATTTGCATAGGGCTCCTGTTATAATTGCTGTTGCCTATAAAGGTTAGACACGACACAATATGTTAATTTAGCAAAACCTAATACGGCCAAACCACCAAGATTTAGTTCAAAATTATACAAATTAGAACGTTTTTGTTATGACTCGAAACGATTTTGAAATCAGATTTGCATGTTCTTTAATAAAGTTGTGACCTAGGGAAAAAAAGGCGTTTTAAATGGATTAGTGTCGTTTACTATAATATCAGAAATTGTATTTTTATTTATTCAGAGTCATCCATACCTGAAAAGGTTAATGGTATAATTCCTACTGTCATAGGGTACACTTTAAGTTATTTAGTTATTCCAGTGGGGGATTTAGTAATTAACATGCACTTTTAGTTCAAATAGATTAAGTATGAACGTTGAAATGTTATTAACAAGATATGAAAACAATGATCTGATTTTCCACTTAGAAATAAGCTGTAATGGAAGAATAAGTAATATAAGGGTGTTAAAAGTTTTCTACTGTATACCTCACAGTGTGCATGAAATACACACTTCATATTTAACGTGTTGATAACCTGTTATTTATATTTTATTCAGTATTGTGATTAATATCACATTGGCAATATTTGTGTTGATAGTGTCAAATTCAATAGGGTGGATAAAACGTTTTACATGTAGAATATTTCAATAATATAAAAATGCTTAAAAGTAGACTAGAAAGAAAAACACACGAGCGTCAACCTGTCAGACTCACACAGGCTTTGAAAGATTTTTGCAAAAAATATCAATATAGCATTACTGTGTAATCCCTACTGCCTAGTAAGTTAAAATGACATGATGAAAATTAGTCTTACTTTCGCACGTATTTCTTTTAGTTTTATATGAAGAATTGGTTGACCTGAAAATGTTACGGGTTGCAAAATTGTACTATGTTTTTGTCATTTTCCTAGAAAAGTCAAAGCGTATACAAAGGTAAAAACTACATTTCCACTTATTCCGCATTTTGGATGTTTTCGATGAACAGCTGAAATCTGTACATAGCTTTCCTTCAATTATAAAAATGATGCATTATTGGGCGAAAACCATTCCTTTCAATAATATAAATATGTAAACTTTGGTAAAGAAAGTAAGTGTTGGTAAGTGTTTATATCTAGACTAAAGTCTGTCTTTCACCCTCTGTTCGATATTAAATAATACAAACATATAGTTGCGACAGTTTCTTCTTAAACTTTTAGTGTGTCGACCTACTCCATTTCATTCAAACTCTCATGACAAATATCAGAAAATGCTAGTGTCGAGATTCCGAGTCTTTGCATGCAACTGTAGAAAACGCTGACTAATCATGTATACCTTGTTTAAGGAGGATTGTCTTCAAATCTTTAACCTACTGAAGAACTGTACCTGTACCCGTTACAAATTCCATCGTCCTTTCGTTGTTGGGATCTGATCAGTTATACATCGATGTCCAAACCGTATATTGAGGAAAGAAAAGAACGTATTCGCAATAGATGAAGGGCTGTAATTATTTAAGGGAATATAATTCCGTGTTCTTACAGCGTTGTCTTCAACATTGTTTACTTTTCCTCAATGACTCATTGTGAGAACGAGTTTCCAGTTACTTTTGCTCATATGCCAAACTTCACTTCTTTGTGATGTCAATTTTCTTGAAAATTCGTGTTGGTATGCAAAGTCACGTTGTTTCTCTTGATTTTACAGAGACGTACATGTAATCTCAACATAACATGAAATGTTCTTTGACCTGAAAATAATTCTAATAATGGACATTTTCTCTTTGACTGACACATTCGAAATAACACAAATAAAAGAGGTCTTCCAGTTTTCTGAATCGACCACAGATATTGGGTAATCTGACAGTGATAGGCGCGTTCTTATTGGTCCATTGTGTTACATTGTTTACTTTTCCTCAATGACTCTTTCTTAGCAGCTAATAAAATGTATACCCCGGTTCCTTTCGAATGCAAAGATTAATTGGTCGGACTGCAAACTGTCAACTCCCCTTTATTGTAGGACAAGCGGTACACTGCTGATAACATACAAATTACCTGACATTTTAATAGTGACTCGTAGAATTTGATTTTATTTTTTATGAGAGGTTTATGTAGGTTAAAAGGTTCTTGTTTATGACAACATCGTATTCAATAATGGCTTTCGTTATCTTCATAAAACCTGTCATATCGTTTATGTAAACAATTTGTACACTATTTTTTATCTCATCACAACTGCGTTTACTTGTGATAGGGATTACACTGATACAGTCAGCGACAGTACTTCATGACATTATATTGCTGCAAATATCGTTCTCGTCAACCATCATGGGATCATCTACCGTCATTCCATTGGTATTTATTCTTTTAATTCTGACGTATGATGCAACCATTAATGAAGGACTGCAGTTTGCTACAAACGGACAACCGAGCAATGTCAATGTCATTGAGGGTGAGACTGCACAGTTTCATTGCCTTTTTACTGGTTTCGAACCAAATACCACACATAGTTATGTCGTACAATGGGAAATAGGGTATCACAACAAAACGAATGATCTTCTGACAGATGGAGTGGGCACCGATGGGATCAAAGCCACATATTCCATTTCAACGTCCAACACGCTAGACAAGTCTACACTCACTATAAGGAACGTTTCAACGGCTGAAGAAAGGCGTTGCAGGTGTCACCTCTCTGGAGGTTATGTTGGATTAACGTCAATGTGGGGATATCTTTCAGTTCTTTTAAAACCCGAATTTCGACAAATGCCCTCTGACAAAATTATTGACAAAGGACAAAATGTGACTTTGCGTTGTCATCTAGAGAATGTTAGTCTGTCGTATTTCCAGGTGAGATGGTTTCAAGAAATTACGATACCTTGAAGAGGGTCTTTCAGTTTGACGGGGAAATAACAGTACATGGTGACAAAGATTCACGTGTGTTCGACATATTGATAATTGATATCAAACGAAATGGAACCTTCTACTGTGATGTGTATCTCCTAGGTGAAAATAGAGTTGTCCTGGTATCTGACATAACTAGAATTGGCGTCAGGAACCCTCCGCCAGTAGCAACCCAACCTACCTTGATGTTAGCTGAGCAGGCGAGTACAAAAGCTTCTGATAAACAACCTTCTGACTGCATAGAAAAATGCTCCGTCAAAATCATCACAGTTTCAGTAATTGTGTCTAGCGTCAATCTCGTTGCCATTGTCACAGTCTGTGTTGGGTATAAAGCAATTCGTCATCTTAAAAGGCGAAAAGAATCTAAAAACCTATCGGGAAGTCTTGAGGAAAATGGACGCAGAGTAAATGCCGAGAGTTGTGAAGGAAAAAGCGCACATTACCAGGAAATGCTCTACATTAAAAATGAAAAATACGAGAAATTAAATCCGATCACCGAATCTATCAAAGTTGACGGTGAGTCCCCAATATATGAGCCCTTCGACAATGTTGCTTAAAGGCACATGTTATTTGTCAGCTGTACTTTAGAGATGATCGACTGACATGAAAAAAATTTTCAAAGAAAACCACAGCACTAACACCGTGAACACAATCAGTGTCAGCACGAAGTCATTTGAAAACAAGGAACCAAGGACTGTGGCATTAAAGATAAATACGATCCTGGAGCTTTGTTTAAAGAACAGCTCGTGTAACGCACTTATTCATGTTTGGAAGTATGGCGCATTACGCTGTCTCCTATACACACAGAACTCCAGCCCACTGAAGTGTCGTTTCTTCAGTAACCTTTCTGTGGCAATAGGAAAAAACCGTTAAAATATCCAATTTAGTTTACACTGAAGGTGATTTTCTGAAGAAATTCGACTATCCTTTGACCGCTGCTTAATTGTCATCACAGGAAGAAGCTACTATCGATGACATATATGCTACATTTCGCGTTGGCCAGGTTAAAAAGACCTGTATGGCTTCTTTAACACGGGTTGAGTACAAGATAAAACACTACCTACTTCTGCTTCGAAACTCACATATGACTCCTGTTAAAATTTCCGTTGCTAATAAAGGTTAGACACGACACAATATGTTAATTTAGAAGAGCCATATACGGCCAAACCAGCAAAGTAAAATCACAATTATACAAATTAGAGCGTTTTCGTTATAACTCTTAGATATAAACAAAACAAGAAAAAACAAAGCAAAGCAAACAGTTAACAGAATTGTGCCGTTTAGTATAATATAAAAAATGGTATTTTTATTAATTCTGTGTCTTCCACAGCTTTAAAGATTAATGATATAACTTTCACAGTACACTGTAGGCTATTTAGTTACTCAAGTAGGAGATTTAGGAATTTATATGTACTATCAAATCAATTAGAAATTTCAAAATGTAATTAACAAGATATGAAAAACAATAATCTGATCTTCCACTTAGAATTAAGCTGTAATGGAAGAATAAGTAATGTCAGGGCGTGAAAGTTTACCTCTGGGTACCTAATAGTGTAGAGTAATATAAAATAGGCACTTCATATCTAAATTCGATAATAACCCAGTTATATATTGATCAATATTGTGCTTACTATCACAACGACAATATGTATGTTGACAGTTTCCATCTGAATGATTGAACGACGTGAAACGCAAAATTCCATCGCGTATTATCCGGCAATATGTACACTGTACAGTAGAAATACTGTATACGATCCAGGTACGTATAACTATAAGCTTATACTCCACAAAATGGCCACAGGCAGCGTGAAGTTTCTGAAAGGATTTCCTAAACGTCCTACTTGTTACCTATAGACTCACATGTGATGTCCTGAAAGATATTCTCTGCAGTAATTCCAGTTTCTGTCAACATGCAAAGCTGAACGACATGATTATAGCAGGAGACGTAGTGCAGACTACACTCACGCGCACGTTCACTCAATTGCGCATGCTCAATTGGCAGACTACACTGGCAAAAGAGTGCGCATGCGTAAAGTTATATTTGTAGCACAGATCTCGCGGAAACTCATGCCTTTGCTCTATTTCCATCCCAAAACTTCCTTGATTGCTTACATTTAATGCACATGAAAAAAAATAAAACCAGCAACGTCAGCATGGGGGAGGGTTTATGGTTTTCGCCACAACTCCAAATGCCACGCTGAAGATAACAAGGCCAATTACACTGGCATAGACTCTGCACAGTCGCTGTGCCTTGTTTTGTGCACGCCCACGACTGCCACGATGGGCCTGCATTCGAAGGCTACGCTGTGCAGCTCAGCAGCTGTGAGCACGCGCTGCCAGACACAGCGACTGTCAGTTTTTGCAAGTATATGGATATTCATAAGGGTAGTGATGTCAAAAGGAACACCTTACTGGGCGGAGAGAATATACGTACGACAATTAGAAGTCACCCCTATTGACAAAATTAAAATAAACAACACCTCTTTTTTCAGAATTTCCACAGCTTCAATGAACTGTTATTAGATTTCTATATAATACTTATAGCCCCTAAACTTGTAA
>LD350420.1:20854-35424 GCA_001465055.1 Ptychodera flava | reverse complement strand
ACAAAGTTCGTCACTGTTCATCGTATCAAGTAGTTCACAAACAAGTTTACACTTGTCATCACTGTCAAGAGTCTTACTCAGATCTATGATGTCATCTAAATGACTAGGCTCTGCATCACATGCTCGCTCCCAGTCTGCTTTATGAGAGTCTATGTCAACTGAACTGGAACCACGGTGACCTCGGCCTGGGCCAGCTGTCCGTTGTTTTTTTTCTCGGTCTCCCGACAAGAGAACAGTTTGGTGCTGCATATCCATGATCCCAATGTTTAGATGAACTAAAACATATTTTACAAGTATCACTATAGGGCTGGAAATTGTACAGTGTTACGGATGTTGAGAAAGTAGTATCCTTTTCCCGACACTGTCTATATCGATACAATAACGCTTTATGGGTTGGGCAGACTAGTCTTGGGTAAACTGCAGAGTCTTCATCAATGACGTTTATGTTGAAAACAGATCTAAACTCATCGGCAAACTTGGTTTTATCTGCTGATGGAGTTGGATCACACCTGACACTGCAAACCCTACATGTATGAAGCAGCAATTCACAATGGTGTTGGGCATCAGATGACATCATTCTTTATTGCTACAACCAAAATAAATTTAAAAAATGTAATGTATGATATTGACTCTGGTATCACTTGTTTCTATTTTACATACACACATACTTGTTAAAATTATTACAGGGCTTTCGATTTCTATTTTCACTAATAAAATTATTTCCACAGCTTCTGACCTTATAATAATACTGTCATATCATCTGTACAGTGTACTACCTCTGACAAACTGTATTGGAAAGTTGACGAAAGTCAAATCTAAAATCTGTTTTCTAGTAGTAAAACGAGTCTAGGCTTTTTCACTGTCCACTAGCTAACATACGAGTTGTTTTTTCTATTTGTGCAATGTGCCAAATAAGCCAGACTGTCTTGTGGTAGCAAGTGAGCTTCATAGTCTAACACAAAGCAGCCTGACATTTCCTCGGCATATTCAGCGCAAATGGAGAAGATCTAGATGTCAGCTGGTGAGGACTGTGAGAGAGTCAGCCTTCAAACTTATCAAATAACGCATTCAAAAGGCTAGTTTTTTTCCGAATGAAATTAAAACGTATGACTTAAAACTTGCTACGTGTAATCAAGGTATGGAAAAGCTAAGGCTTACCACTCTCATACCTCCATATGGGTTTACGAACGAAATCAAAACATTACGAAATCACTCATTTACATAACAATGTCTTGACCGAGTTTTTTAGGTAAATATTATCAAACTACGTCAGAGATAAAAACTAGTACGGTATCAACACTTTTAAGGTAAATTTAGACCAAAGTGCTGCCTCAAATGACTGCTGATACGTTAGCTCAATCCACAAATTGCATCGATTTACGTGATGCGTCACTGTCGTTCACAAAACATTACTTTCAGTAATAAAACATTACTGCTCACTTTATCGCCGAAATTATGATATTTGTGCATCAAATTTTCAAGTAAAAATATCCCTATGAAGCCAAAAATATGGAATGTCTTCTCTAACCACAAAACATATCACAAAATCATCTGCGAACCGACGTTTCATCAACAAAAAATCGCTTACCATTCTGTCCGCGCCCCCGTTCATATCTTATCGTCTGCGCGAAGCCATACGGAAATGACGTCAGGTAATGACCTCTTACCCAAAGTTAGAAAGCAAATGAATCAGAAGGCGAACTCGGCGGGCTGGTAAATAGATAATTTGTAGGTAAATTTTAACCAAAATTGCAAACGTAAGGGTTAACTGGGTCGGCAATCGATGTGACCCGATCGATATGCAAACATATTCTGTCATGTGACACAACATCGCGATTATACGCGACGTTGATAATCGCGCATACGAGCGACGTTCCAGACCTGATTAGTATTAATTTATGCAAATTATATTAATGAACATTGTTTGGTATTGAAATTTTATGCTAATGATTCTTTATTCAATTTATTCATCTGCCCCGAATTATGCATTATATAAGAAAGTGTACCACCCCATGGCAACAATTACTGCAGCTATTTGAATTCATCACAGAAATGAGCAATTTTAGAGACTGGAAGATCATATCACATCACTCAAGGTACATGTACCTTTTAAACTTGTTTACAGCGCAAAAGAATGAAAATGCTGCAGAAATGGGTTTATAGTCCTATGATGACCATAATGGTTATTTGACTTACTAAGTATATCACAGTGATTGGTTTTGTACGGTACTCACCAAGTATTTCAGAAAGTCCAAGTACCTGAGCAACAAGTATACCAATGGTGACAAACAGCTGATGACAAACACCGAGAGCTCCACGCAGATTGGTTGGTGCTACTTCTGATAAATACATTGGAACCAAACCAGTGCTCAACCCTGTATGTACCGGACAATGTGAGATGAAGATCTAACTTGGCAGGAAGGTGTGCAACACCCTTGGCAGGAAAAGGGCTAAACTACATCTTTCATAATTTTTATTTCTACACTTCAAATTTTACTTCCTGTAAGAAATGACTTGACGGAGAGACATACATATACAGTGTGACAATGTTCTTTGATTTTGTAATACACATCTGCTATCTACAGTCTGCAGTTGTACTCATTTTAAATGTATTTGTAACTGTGTTTGTAAGACTGAGGGTGTACAGTCCATGCTAGATACTTAAGTGAGATCTTACAAGGGAAAATATGCACCAAACATGTAAAACATGACCGCAGTAAAATCCGATGATAAGTCTTCCTACGATGATCATTTCATAAGATGACGCTGTTTTGCTGAGCAGCATTAATAACCCACCAATGATGGAAATTAGATCACTGAACAATATTCCACCTCTCCTGAAAATGAAGATCGTGTGAAGTCAGTCAACATATCAAATATGGCACATTACAGCATACAATTAAGCGGTCTAGACTCAATGACATATTTTAGTATTTCCATCATAAAACTTCCATTCCCACATACTTGCCGTCCAAAGGCATTAGCCACAGCAGCAGAGAAAGACCTAATCACTGAAGATTATTTCTACCAATGCCACTTAGATACATACCTCACATACCTTCCCATGGCGTTAGCCACAGCACCAGCACACAAAGACCCAATCATACCACCAATGGCAAAGATGGCGACGATGACAGACCACAGGAACTGAATTTTATCCTGTGGCATTGGCTCTCCAGTTCTCTTCATACTTGTATCATTTATAAAATCTTCTATAACCTTAGAAAAAGACAGAACACCACAATCATATCAGTGTTGATACCCTTTGACTCATGAAATATGAGTCAATTTACCGGTACAAATTCCAGGAAATGTCTTCACATCAGCTCTATACTAGCATAATGTAAACCAACAAAAAGAAACTTCTTGACTACGGTAAGTGGAGAATCAACTCAGCATAGTGGGCATACCGATTACTATAATATTCAATTTATTAAAGGCCTGTGTTGGCGCCAGATTGTCTCATCTGAAAATTTACTTACTAGATTACAATTTCAATGGAAAACAAAAGGCTACCACACCTCCATAATCCTCTACATACTATAACAAAGGCAATCCCAGGGATAGCCAAAATGTACTTTTAAAGGGCTAGTATACAGTATGGGTGTAACTGTGATGTTTTCAGTGTTTCTGTTTGTTTTTGACTGCAAATTATTGTCAGTGTTAATCCCAAAAGCAATTTATTAAGCTTGTCAACAAAGTGTCTATACTTGTAGAATGCACATTTATTGCTTGTGTTTGAATTCTAGTCCAGACTACGACGATCACTTGTCATCAATAACCATGCTGTCTACACATGTACAGCAGGGATCCCCTACGTCATCAAAATGATTAGCCAACTGATAAGCCAAATCAAAAATCTTGTAGCCACTTTGAGCAACTTTTAGCCACTTTATGATCTCAAGCGTGGCACAGCTTTCCCGGCATTCAGGAATTCCTAATTTTACAAATCAAGATGTTTTGTATGATGTTCCTGATAGTTTTTGCATTAAAGAAATATTTGTTCAGTTTTATTGCATTAATAATCTGTTTTTATGAATTTCCAGGATAGAAATACTTTTTCATTTCTGATGGTAAACTTTTACCATCAGAAATAAAATAAGGTAGCAATTGAATTCTGGTATCAATTCTGGTAGCAATGTGAAGTGTATATTACAACAGGTACAGAACATTTCTGCGGCCACCATTCCTGTGTAAACTCTATGGAGAAAGATAAATTTTGGATTTTCGAAAAAATACGATGGTGAAACAAGAGCTTTAAAATGAACCCCAACAAGTGGTAGGTCAGATAGAACATGACAAACTTTGAGAGTCTGAATATCTGTCCCCGAGGCGTATTCTACCTCAAGTTTGAGATTGTTGATTTGACCTTACAGTGTAATAAAGCTGACATTTCAGTAGAATGTTCTTCACCACCAAAATTTGCACTTCTTACACAGCACACAAGTTATCTTCCAAAGGAATCTTTGAGTGTCTTCGTTTCAATTCTCAGTTAACCTCATCGGAACTGACACCAAATGAGCATTTGGTGGCAAATGCAGACCCATACAGGTATTTTCCAAAAAGATGTTTACATTTTTAATTAAATAGCAAAAGTAAGATGGAGATTTACATTACTGCATGATTTAAGCAAGTTGGCAAGCCAGTGCATTGTCGCAGACTGGTAGCACTGCATATCACATCTAATTGTCAGTAAGGACACAAACTTTTGCAGCGTGTCCCAAAACACAAGGTACAAACACATGTTATTCATTGTCAATTGAATACAAGTACAACATCTTGTACACAGTTTTATGACATGTTTACTATCAGTAGTTGACTTACCATCTGTGGGGAATTGATGACACCGGTTTTGTATCCAAACTGAAATGAACCACATACTGCCGCCACAGTTGAAAAAACCAGTGGTACTGTTACATGACCCTGAAATTCAAACAAAAATAAAACTTTACTGTCTGTCTGTTTGATAAAGTTACATTGTAGATGAGCGCATCACGCTCACAGTAGGGGCCTTCAATAATAAATGATGTATTGCTAAGAGCTCATTTCATTGTCTATGTCTGTCAAAATTGCATTTTCAGTATATTTTTCTAAACTCAGGCTGTGTGACAATAGGGCTGGGATGAGACTGGAAATGTTGCAAAATAAATAAATTAAATAAAACGCTGTTATGATTTCTTGTTTGAATACATTGATTCAATGTATAGCTCAGCAGAGTACCGGTAGTTCAGCCGTAAATAGCAAACGGTAGGTAATTTGTCTCTCTAGTATCCAACTTTGCACAGAGACCCCTGTTTTTCAAACATGATTAGGTAAGAGAAGGGTTGAAAGTTTCCTTAAGGAAAGTTTGAGCAAAACTTTAAGTCTTTCACTTTCAAGATGCTTACCACTTTGACTCTTTCTCATGTATTCTCATATACTGACAATGCTTTCACAGTCTTTTCAACACTTGTTCCATTTCACATCAATCAGAAATGAAAGAAACCAATGCTTTGTCTATCAGAGATTCCATGTACCTGATTGTCTTTGTATTCTTGATCCATACAACTGTGCTTTCAAAAAAGTCAAAAGCAGCCTGAGACTTTGCATTAGGTTTCTGAATTAACTTTGGCAGTGTCACCGCTTTGATGCCTAGCTTTTCTGTCTCCTCCTGCACCTTGGAATCAACGTCTTTCTCATCAGTTTCATCTTCATCATCATCGTCATGGAAATGAACATGTGTTCCCTTCACTTCCGTCTTTGTCCAAATACCGTATCTTGCTCCTTGGCCCTTTAAAAAATGTACAAAGAGTGTTCAAATCCAGGGTTCAAATAATTGTAATGATTGCTGCATCACATCATCACTTTGTCTCATGTACGCCGCTCTTTCAATACAACATTCAACCATACACAGTCTATGGTGAAACATACATGCCATCTATTGTCCAGCAAAACGGATGCCAAATTACAGGGTGAGGTACTTTACTCCTGGGTTATACTGTCACCTGTTCCAATTTTGCCACAGTTACCATGGAAAGAGAAAATCTAACCAATCACAGATTTTAAGCGGGTGGCCGCTTTAAAAAAAACTTTGCCCTCACATGGGCATTTTGAATACCAATGAACGCCCCTTTGACCATATATGGGCATATTTAGATTACATACAGGTGACCGTATACCTTTAAGAAGAAATGATGAAAAGGAAACTGCTTTGCTTAAGGACACAACACCAGAAGTAACTGTAGAGTACCCGACTCAATAGACACATACAGTGAAACCTGTACCATGGTCATACATGGGTTTTTCAAACTCACCAACTTCCGATAATATATACACATCTTCCTATCCTGGCCACTGTGTCATGATGCTTTGTAAAGATTAGCCAGCACAATACAATAATTCCTGACCTTGAAACACAAATCCAGCAGAATTGGTCTATCATTGTCAATGCAAAATAAAATGCTGTGTAAGTCTTCTACAGCACCAAACTATTGTTATACCCTAAGATTTCAATGATATTCTCAGACCTAGAAGGAAAAATACCAGTATATGTATATATGCACTCTGACAATTAGTGGGTTGAATAACAGTGTATTTTGGCTTACATTTCTTCTTCCTGTGTGATTGCCTTGATGAATCTTCTGACAACCTGACATTCTCTCTTTTCTTCTTTTTCTGCTGTGTGAAAAATTCATCTCGTGCTTTCCTCTTTTCCTTCAATTTATTTTTCTTCCTGTGGACAGTAAAAGTTGAAATATTGATGTCAATGGCTGACAATCCTAACACCTGGTAGAGAACAAAAACACTTCTCCTCAAAATTAAGTAAATACAGCAGATCTTCTGAATGTTGTGAAATATACTGATGTCAGTTACTGTTTGTGGAGAAGAGACTATCACACAAGTCTACTGGCCAGTATTTACAGTGAACCTGAAGAACAGTTAAGCCAGATCTTCATAATGTAAACAAAAAAGCTATCTTAGGGAGCCCTTCCATAGCTTTTGAAACAAATTGACTCCCTAGGATTGCCTTGGTTCGACAAATTCAGTGTGGGCATGGTTTCTTCCTCAGCCTTGCCATATTTATGATGGAAGAGTAGAGTTAGGCTTTAGTAGAAAACATTGATGGCTAATTTGCTGATAGCTCCCAATAGCTCACATAATATATCTAAGGTATGTAGGTGATTGATGAAAGTTAAAACATATGTACATAATTTACATTGTAAAATTGAATTTTGTAGCTATGTTGACATGATGCATCGACAAATGAAATACATTGTTTGTAAACAAGAAAGTTGCAGAGTTCTGATGACCCCTCTGTTTTAATAAAGATACACAAACTTACATCTTGTAATGCCTGATACAATGACTGGCAATAGTCCTTGCTCATCAATAAATACTCCAATTTGTAATTGACTTGCTGGTTCACCATTGTCCAATATCGTATTTGGATCCATTAGGTGTTAATGTGCCATGATACGCACCATGCCATTGGTGCCTGGCAATGTAATGTTTCAACTTACACTTTATAAACTTATCTCAACTTGATTGTTACGTTCTCCTGTGCAAAATCTTCCTCTCGTTCATTTCATGCGAGTAAAAATGTTGCGTTTTTTGGTGATTGATTAAACAATAAATAGGCTAAACTTTGTCTCGAATTAACACTACTACACTTACTGTTTTGCTTGCTCCAGGACTTGAGAAATCTGATCCAAAGCTTTTTGTCTACTTTGATCAAATGACACATCTTCCGGAGCTTCATCATCAGAATTGCTTTCCACGGCTACACTGGAGTCAATTCTGGAAAAATATTATCAGGGAATAAAATCAATCGATCATTCATTCAATATGAAGGAATCACAATGCCAATTTTGCTACTAGATAAACAAATTATCTAACATTTCCTGATACAGTTGTATTTGAAATTCAAAATTGTTTTCATCCTTGTGTTAAGTCTTGTGTGAAAAATGTAATTTTTGATTTTCAAAACAACTGAAACAGAGCAGCTTTTTTACTATGAGATTTCAAAATGATGTCAACCAACAAAGGATACATCAGAAAAGAATTGTAAATATTTCAGAGTCCAAATATCTGTCCCTAATGATCGTGCTACTGTCCTAAAATACAAGTAACGCAAGCACGGATCTGTCTTGTCATGTAGAGAATTGGATGTTGGACAGTTTTTCATATGCATGCCCCAGTGTAAAGTAATGTATGATTTATGATTTCAACTTACTCAGATTTATTAAATATCTCTTCAGAAACTGATGACTTGTCCTCTCTTTGTTGATCAGAATTAATCACATCATTGTGATCACTTTCATCAAGGTCCGTCTCCTCAATACATAAAACTAATTTTTCATCATTAATTTTGTCATCATCGTCACTGTCATTTGATTTCACATCTTCAGAGAGTTCTTCTTCTTCTTCGTCTGATTTTACTTCTTGAGTCTTTTTCAAAGTATCTTCCTCAATATGCTTTTCTCCCACTTCATCTGATGCAGAAATATTTTGATTCTCTGGTGTTGCCACAGCAACATCTTGACAGTCAGATAATACAACAGCTAATCTTTTTTGTTTCCTTTCTGGTAATGGTCCTAGAGATGGTGTTTTGATCGTTGACTTTGAGCGCTGTGATCTTGTTTTAACCATCTTGAGGGTGTAAATATTATGCCTTTTGTCCTGCAGAGAATTAAAAATTTCATGTTTTAGACAATCCGAGAATCACACATTCACGTTTTCTTCACTGCTGCTTCCTGATTTCCAAAATTTCTCCAACATTAATAAATATCAACAGATTCAAAATTAGCACATCACACTTGCATGACGTCGGTGAAGGGTGGACTAAACAATAGCATTCACTAGGCCAGGAGGTCTGGGGTGCCAATTGGCTACACAATTCAGCGGTTATAATGGCCATTGTCATTGGGTTATTGCTAATATTAATGTTCAACCCAGTCCTCACGGACATCATGCAGGTGTGACATCACAATTTTAAATCAATTAACACAAATGCAAATTAGATATTTTGCCCTGAAGATGTAAATGAGTTGAAAATGGCCTGGATTCTCAACAACGCATCGTTTCTCAATGGCCCAGGCTTTACATGTCGAATGGCCGAGGGTCTAAAACAAGGTTGGTTCAGTGCCTGACATATTAACCTACCGCAATGGTGTAGAAATTTTGGAAATTAAGAAGCAGCAGTGAAGAAAACGTGAGTTACTTGAATGCCTGTCCACTGCTTGAATGGTCTGAGTCGGCCTCCGTGCTATTATTTACTGTTTTGAGTGACGGCTGAGGCAGTATTGTAATCGCGCACCAAGTTACTGTGCAATGCTACAGCTGTAACTACATTGACTATACATGTTACGGCCTGTGCTACTTAGTGAATTTGGCATAAATACTGATCATCATTCAGGATTCTAGTTGGGTACTTTTCTGAGTACACAATGATGACAGAAATATTAATTTTTATCAAAAATATTCATAATTATAAATTTATTGATAACATGGTCTGTTCTACAACTGTGAGAATTTTGCATAAATACTGATCATCATTCAGGATTTGACTGCAGTAAGGTATTTTTGTAAGTATACATTAATGATAGAAATATGAATTTTTTTCCAACAGTACTCCTAATCATAAATTTATTGATGTTTTAACACACTATGACTAATAATTCCTTTGCCGCCTGTGTTGCCACCCATTCGAAAGTCGAGTTTTTGGGGCTCTGGGGCTATTATTTTATAGGTTTTTTATCAAAAGTAGTGGTTTTGGTACTGACATATCTACAGTATGACTATGAGGGTTAATTTTCTGACGGGTGCAGTAATGGTATTTTTTACGTCTATCATCCAAGGCCACCCATACCCGTACTACGGGTATGGGTGGCCGGGGATGATAGACGTAAAATTTGGCCAATTGCTACACGTACGCCCGGGGGGCGTACGTGTAGCAATTGGCCAAACGGCGTCCGGATGCGGATGTCAAGTTATTAAAGTGAAGCTTAGCCGAATAACCCTTCGAAAGCGTGATCGATCTGTGAATATCTGCCACAACCTACCGATTGCCGTATCAGTGATCTGATCCTGTATCAACGAAAGAAGCACAGTTGTTAAAACATATTGCTTCTCCTTGATACGCACGCAGACGTGTAAACAATTCCAACGCGACCCCGGTACGTTTGGTAGTTGTATATTTCCTCCGGTCCGGAAGTTGAAAAATAGCCTAAACGTACCTATTTCTTTCGTTTGTTGCGATAAATTATTACGATTAAATTACAGTCGCCATTTTGCTTTCGTAGGAACACATTTTTTTGCTCAAAAGAGTAAAATGAACCCAGTGAGATTTAATAATTTTATCGGTTCAAAGGTCAAAGTTCGGAAACATCCGCGGTCTTGCGAATGTGATCTTGGTGACAACGTGTTGGGAAAGAGAGATGACAGCTTCAGGACCGGGGGCAAACACTGTCCAACCTGACGATCACAAACACTTAAGATCATGTTCTAAAGACGTGAGTAGTTTGGAATACGTTTAGGGATTGTTTTCAGTAAGCCCGTCGCTTTTCACAGCTTGAATGGTAACTTCTGACGTCAGGCTGCAGGCCGCGGTTTCCCAATGATTGCACTGTCTTCCCTTTCGAATTACGCACTGTGATGACTTCGGCCGTTATGAGAGGGTGGATTCTAATGGGTGCTACGCGGTGTACTAGAGCTGGATGGAGTAGAAATTTTATAGTACGTCTAAACGTTTTTGAGTTCAGGGATAGCCACCGTCAATCTCGAAAACCGTCACTACCGATCCATCGATACAGTTCCTACTCATATGGACAGAGAAATGTGACAAAAGATGTAGGTGTCCCATGATAACTTTGAACCAACTCTAGAGGTATTTCCCTGACCCATTTCTACCTCAGTGACAGTGTATTGTCTAAAATTCACGTGATGAAAATTCTTGAAGTAAGCTCACACGAATTCTTATCTATTGTATAGAAAGAGTTAATAAATAAGTAATTAAATGTCGTGAATTAAAAACCATAGATGACAAAAATTAATGTCTTGTGATCAATAATGGTAACTTTGACCATCGTCTCTCGCCCTGTATTTTATGTTGAGTATAATTTATATGTGCAACAGTGCATTGTCAAGAGGATGGGAAGAGTATGTGCCAAAAATTAGTGGAGATTGAGAACATAAAAGCAGAAAATATTTATAGACTCATTTTAGTCAAACTTAAGAATATTTGTAGAGTGCAATTAGTCAAACTTCAGAATATTTGTCAAGTGAATTTAGTCAAACTTCAGAATTAGAGTGTATTTAGTCAAACTTTAGAATTAAAATGTATTTAGTCAAACTTCAGAATTAGAGTGTTTTTAGGCAAACGTCAGAATATGAATTTAGTCAAACTTCAGAATATTCGTAGAGTGTATTTAGTGAAACTTATACATCAAACGAGTCAAATTAACTTCAGAATTAGAGTGTATATAGGCAAACGTCAGAATATGAATTTAGTCAAACTTCAGAATATTCGTAGAGTGTATTTAGTGAAACTTATACATCAAACAAACCCATTAAATCTCTTGTACCATGATTTCAGGAAGCCATTTATGAGTCACTGTTGCTTCATTATTGTCTCAATTCAATTATATAGAGGGACTGTTGACATGTAACTTTGGTTCCAAAATCATAACTGGCATTCTACAACCTGAGGTGCATAAAACACTCTGTACTCAAAATTCTGTTGTTGGTATTGTCTCACCACAGGAGTTGATACAGCAAATACAGAGACTAGAGGAAGAGCTTGCATCATACAGAACAAAAACAGAAAACAAAACACCAAACCCTGACAGCCTTTCTCCAAAACGAAAGAAAAGGAAACAGAGAGTCTTTGATTTTACAAAGTAAGTTTTACGTTTTTCAGTTTACTTTGCATTTTGGATTCCAAAAGTTCATGCAAAGTGCTTGAAATATAGATTACCGATAAGATTATTGTGCTTTGTAATAATGTTTTCACTCATCCCTGCCTTGCAGATACAACACAAGACACATAGCATTGACATTTTTGTATCTGGGATGGGATTACCAGGGATTTGCTTCTCAAGAGAATACAGACAAGACAATAGAAGTAAGTTTACATTTTCAAGAAGATTCTTTGGGATGCAGCCAGTTTATTTTTCCCAGCACACCACACTCAACGTACACTTGTCATGTTGTCACACGGTTAGCTATGGTATAATTGCAAAGTTAGAGTCAGAATATTTAAAAAATTATGAAAGTATAATTCTGGTTTTGCCATCATCAAACCAGGTGTAATGTTTCATGACCTCTGGAGAAACGACTTCCATGCAAGGTTTTGTAATGAGAACTAATGTTTCAGTTGTACATACCATACAATAAGTAAACCAGTTTTAGTTTCAAACATTTTTGAATGTAAAATGATTGATGTATGATTTGAAAGATTAAAAGAGCCCATAACACAGTAAATATGTATGTAATTTTAACTGACAGGCATGCATGTTTGAAGCTTTACTGAAGACACGTCTTATCGAGGATCGTCAGTCGTCCAACTATTCCAGATGTGGTAGAACAGACAAAGGTGTGAGTGCATTTGGTCAGGTGATATCCCTGGATGTCAGAACAAATCTACTGGAAGGAGTTGGTGTCAAAGTCAGGCCAAATGGCACTGCAGCAGACAGACCAGGTAAGTTACACACAATTAATTGACCGTTTTTGTATCAGGAGGAAGTTTCAAGGAATTGATGGAGATGTATATATGCGTGTATACAGATATGCATACATTTTTTCCAAATATTTCAATGCCTACTATGGTCTACGTATCTTTTCACAAACCATGAAATTTTCCATACTAGTTTATTCAATTTTGTTACTTTATTTTCAATTTGTATTTACTGCAAGTTATGATATGTACATCAAAATCACCTCAAAATAGAAGATCCAACCATATCATATGTATTGACAAAGTTCTCGTCTTGCTCTGTGGGTAGTAAATGTTGTACCAAAATTCAAAAAATTACATCTGAAATCTCCAGTAGTGCTTTGTGAAAAGATGTAGGTTAACCGGGAATTGGAATTTACCATGGTATAAACAAAACCATGTGCACAAACGGAAATAGAAATTTGGGTATTCTCTATACTCGTTTGTGCACCTGGATTTGTTTGTACTGGCATCCTTTTTATTCTGGAGTAGAACCATTAAGGAGAGATATTTTGATACTACTTTGTCCCCCTCTCTCTCTGTCTGTCTCTCTCTCTGTCTGTCTCTCTCTCTCTCTCTCTCTCTCTCTCTCTCTCTCTCTCTCATATATTGATTAGGTGACAAAACAACTGAACTAAATTATGTGAAGATGTTGAACAGTGTCCTGCCGGAGGAGATCAGAATTCTTGCATGGACACCTGTTGATTATGAATTTAATGCAAGGTAATCAAATGCACTTTTTCTACTTTTGGCAGTCACTTATACTTTGCAGAAATATGTAAATTGTTTATGTGACAATCTTACCACATCACACAAATACTTCAAGAGGTTATTCAACCAGTCATCAGCACCAACATTGTAGATTTAACCTAAATGAAATTAAAATTCAAAGCACGAAAATAATATTACACAGTAATGAGAAATCAGACGGTGCAAAGTTAATCTGTTCTATAGCGCCCAATCAGCTTTTTGGTACCTTCCACAAGTTTATGTTTCTGTACAAGAAAACAAGTTTCTGTATCCGGACCAGTGGTTTGAAAATTGTGAGTGATAGATCAAGTTACCCAGGTAGACCTTAGTTTTGCATTCTGTAACAATTTGCCTTGACTCTTTGATGTCTTAATTATTCATAAGCTGTACACTTTCCCACTCTCAAACACTTTCACATTTCATTTCTTTCTTTCTTGCAGGTACAGTGCTGCCAGTAGAACGTACAAGTATTTCTTTCCTGAAGCAGATTTAGATGTTGAGGTAATTACTAGTACTTCACTTGTTATTCCCAACTGATGAAGAGATGTAGTGAAAAGCAATGCATCATATCCTTTATTTTGTTGCCAAGAAAGAATATCTGGTATTAAAGAGAAATCCAACAGCAAAAATCTGTTTTGACAATATTTCATATGAGAGTGCTGGCAAGACAGAAATTGTGTGGATTTTCATTACCATTGAATGTCTCTTGCTTCACTCTTCTACATTTCTGTGCTGAATGTCTGTTTGTTTGTAATTTGATTCAGGCAATGAAGACAGGGTTACAAAAGCTTGTTGGGCTGCATGATTACAGAAATTTTTGCAAGGTAAGTCTAGAAACAAACCAGGTCATCAAGCATTAATGCAAAGTGATTTGTTTTCAAGTAAGTTTTATTGTAATCAAAACTTTCTGATGCCGTTGCAAGGGAAAGGTTTTAGATAGAGTAACTCAGTCAAATAATCCTGGTGTCATTTTTATATGCAATTAGTTTGCGCTAATCCGTTTTATATGTTCATTTGTGTATTTTTCATTTCAGATGGATGTGGCCAATGGTGTCATAAATTTTGTCAGAAGAATCATCTCAGCTGATATCAAGGATCTAGACACAAGGTAATCTTACCAACAACTTCT
>LD350420.1:2130-18812 GCA_001465055.1 Ptychodera flava | reverse complement strand
AGAAGTAAACATTAAACATTTACAGAAAAGGTGGACTTCAGAAACTATAAAGTAGGTATCAAAAGATGTATTCATTTATAAATGACATTGTAATGGAATGTTGTCATGGAACTAGAAAACCTTTAATTCAAAATTGGTTAAATTGCAATTGAATTACTTGATTGTGTGATCTGGCCAATTACAAATGGATTACTTTTGGTGTAAATAATTAACTGTCAAGCAAGAGAAAAGTACACACAGACACTCATGTTGTCTGAGTTTTCACACTCATACATTGTGCTCCATTCTGATTGCAAGATTAACATTTCAGACATTTGAATTAAAAGTATGCTGTGCAGAGTAACTTTGATTTTACCATGGTGAAAACTTGTCGTCACACTGACTCTGAATAGAAAATGCTTTGTGAGTAAAATAATTCAAATACAGGACATGCTAAACTAATATCCTATGTATTTCTAACGTGTTCATTTTTAGCCGGATGCCGGCCAAATTGACCGGCTACTTCCATATTTTGGCCGGCTACTTTTCGGCTCTGTTTTGCTCTCGCCCCGAAATTCTGGTTTTGATAACAATATTTTGATTTTTTGGTGGTCTTGCAAGCCGGAAATAATATTTCAGAAGTGCTGATGTAGCTATATGTAGTCTAGCAATTTACGCGGTGAACTTGTTGCTATCACTGTATTACAGCGATCAGGGAACGTGTTGGGGAAATCGCTCTCGAGGTCAACCCTGCTTTCCCGATCACAGCCCGATTTATTCCGACGTTCACATCGGGTATAGCCAAACATTGGACTAACATACAAGTATGTAATGCCCACGAATAGCCGACGATTTCCGAATGAAGCCGACGTTGTTTCGCTCAAACGCGGAAGAGAAAGTCGACGTTTGAGAGCTTTGGTTTTCTGCGTAAGAATAGGGTCTTGTCTGATGGGTTTGGTAGGTTTTTGATCAAATCTAAAGCGACCAAAAGTTAATGAGTCTCATTTTTCATACTTTTGAAATGCCATTTCAATCCATCCATGGTCGATAACAATGTCAATATTCAGGCAGATCGTCCATGTAGCCGACACGAACATGAAGTGTCTGTGACCGGCTACCAAAAACTATGAAAAATCGTAAAGAATGAACTACAAAATCACTGTCAGTTTTAAGTTGCAGGTAGAATAAGTCTGTGCCTTTGTATAAAATACTATTAAAATAGTAGAAAGTGAGCAACCAGCTGAAAGTTAGTCGAGGAGACCTTAACCGCATATCATTTGCATCTCATTGTCGGCTACATGGACTGTGTGCCAATATTTTGAACTCAAGTCGATCGACATAGCGTTTTGTGGAGGGGCCGTGGTTGTGTGGATCGCGGAAGAGAAAGTCGACGCTTGATAACTTTAATTTTCTGCGAAAGAGTAGAACTTTTTCCGTTGGTTTTGGGAGGTGCAGTTATTGTGCAGGTGCAGTTTCTTGGTCTCACTTTTCGTACCTTTGAAATGCTACGTCAATCACAGTGTCAAATTTCAGGTCGATCGATATCGCGTTGTGTGCACTGTGTTACAATTGACTGCCGGTGCTTTGTACACATACGGTGTGGTACAGGTTGGCGTTTGGTGTCGTTAGTATGGGATTTTATCAAACATGAACACTGAAATTTAGCTCTCTTTTTCAATTATATTCAACATCACAAAAAAAAATCAATAATCAGTTGGCGGATTCGTTTTATTGTGTAATTTAATAGTACAATGAATTGAAATCACTGAAAATTGTGTTCCTATCCTATATTTCATTGAATTGAATAAACTGTTTGATTTTACTGTATCTTCAGTCAAGTTTATTTAAATCAGTAAAAAACCTTTATACAGCAAGACTGGTCACGATTCTAGCGGATCGTTTTCTGGGTTGTGAAAACCCCTATCTGAGATGTATTTCAAAATGTTTGTTCAAGTCATGAGCTAAATATAATTCTAGACAACAGTCTGGTGAAATTTTGCTATTATCCTCGCCAACTGAATGCAGTTGACAGGCCCAAGTGATATCAAATTAATTTTTCTGACTTTTTTTAAAACTTTATCCAACGAAAACATGTTGTAATTAATTGTGATAATGATTATTCTGTATGCTGAAATGGTTTTTCATACTGTACAAGAATGCAGGAAATTACTCCAAAATGTCTTAAAATTTAAAAATTACTTGTGTGTATGTTGAAATAGCTTTTTATACACTATAAGAATGCATAAAATTGCTCAGAAATGTCTTCAAATTAAAAAAAAAATCCTTAATCCTGTGGTTTTACGACTTATCCGGACACCAAACTTGCTAATTACCCAGCAACTTCGCTGATGATATTGAGACTTTGATCGGTAATTACCAAAGCACTTTGGTAATTCACCTCAAACTTGATACTTGATCTGGCTGCATGAGTGCTCCATGGGGTACACAATGTGTATACAAATTCACTGATAAGTATCATACTGGTGCCATAAACTAATTTGTGACCAGGGGTTGGCATTCCACTGAACAGCATTCCTCAGTAAAACTGACATATGTACATGTGAGCTGTGTGTTACATGTAAAACTCAACTAGGGAGAGGTTAGAAGAGTATAATGGGTCGTTAGAGTTTGTTTTATTACTTTTCAGAGCAGCAAAATTATTACTTATGTTAAAACAAGGGGACATTGGAATTCCTATTACAGTATTGTGAGGAAAATCCTACGTTATCCAATTTATTTATCATCGTATGACCCTCTGTTTTTGTCACCTAAATAGAATAGTCCCACTCCGCACATCCCCCATTGGTTTTCCTCCTCTAAAACCTGCAGTTTCATTCGTTTGAAGCAATTATCCTTTCATCTGTGAAGAGTTTTTACCGGTGACTGTAATAATTTTCACTGCCAGTTGTTGTTTTCATAAGATGCAGACCATTTGATACTGAGGTACGCTGAGTTGCTTTTATGTGCAGGCAATGCAGATGCCACTTCACAGTTCACACTGTGCTGTTAATCGGCAAAGTACAAGACGTCTTTGTTTCACTTTTTTTTAATTTTAAGATATGATTCATGGGAAAATTTTACCAAATGTCACTGATGGGATTATGTTTTCAATTTCATTTGATGTAAGGATATGAAATACTGTGTCAGTTTAGCTCGAAATCGTTGCGCATTTTGCTGCCTTTTGGCAATGGTTTTCTATCAGCATAAATGTGACCGAGGTATGCCAATTCATGGAGATAGAGTGATTGAAAATCTTTTCTGTATTCTAGCTTCCTTTACAATTTCTTCAGGTGTAAGTCGATTTAGGAAAGTGATTGAAAGTTTGAGTGGTGTTCAATAATTCTGCCTAAATCAGCACGAATTGAGCGGAAAATGTATTTAAGTAGGACTGTTCAATCAGATATGATGTCCATTGAAGCATGGAGGTACTATGATTGAAGAAATATTTTGGTGCAGTGGGCAGGTTTACTGCATTGCAAGTTGTATTAGTCCTGTGCCATTTTCATCATTTTGTTCAGCAATTTTTTGTATGGTTACACTGTTGAATACTTTGAGCGCAAACTCATGTATCACAATGGTTTATGCTATCACTGTATGCACTGTGGCTGTCAGCGTCTGTGTTTACACTTTGCCACCCATGGAGTTACTGCAGCCAGATCAAGTATCAAGTGTGAGGTGAATTACCAAAGTGCTTTGGTAATTACTGATCAAAGTCTCAATATCATCAGCAAAGTTGCTGGGTAATTAGCAAGTTTGGTGTCCGGATAAGTCGTAAAACCACAGTAACATTCTTATGCTGAAATGGTCTTTCATACTGTACAAGAATGCATTAAATTACTCCAAAATGTCTTAAAAGTTTAAAAATTTCTTGCACACCTCCCTCCCTGAAACCCTTCCCTGTGTGTATGTTGGAATAGCCTCTCATACACTGTATAAGAATGCATAAAATTTCTCAGAAATGTATTCAAATTAAAAATATACTTAACACCCCCCCTCCCCGCCCGCCCAGGGAACCTGGTTGCACACAGAAGCTAACCGCCTACTTTTCTAAATTTTCCACCTACTTCAAAAATTTTTGAGAACCCTGATTTCTTTTACATTTGACTTCAGAGAAAATGTGACACTTTTTCTTGAACTTTAAAGGAAAGTAAAAAATCTTTCTTTTACAACAATGAAAATCAGGAACCACTGTGCAAAGTTTTAAATAAAGCTACAAAGTACTTAAAATTACAGATATTTAAATATCAAAATGGACACTTTACCCATGGTAACTTTAGAGAAAAAAATTATATCTTCAATATTCTCAAAAAGAGTACTGTAAAAACTGCATTGGGGACAGATTAGACTGGAAGATCTGTCGCTGAAGGGCGCTGTCTACACTCCCCCCTCCCCTTAGGGAGCGTCGGGAGCTTCCTCAAGCGACGGATCTTTCAGTCAAGGGACAGATATGTGGACGCTCAAATTTAATTCCTTTTTAATCTACCATGTATAGGGGCTCATTTTAAAGCTCTGGGAGTCAGAAAAAATTTCACTGTCTTAGTTTTTCAAAAATTGAAAGTTTTATTTTTCTCCACATAGATAACAGTGATGGCAGCCATCCTGAATTTCAAATATCGGTAAATGTCATGTCATTTGGTCTTGTAGTAACAAATTTTTCTCTGAAATATGTAGCTTTACCACATAGTTACAATGTTTTCTCTATCTCATCAGGTCTCTCATGGTTGGCAGAATGCTGGATGGTTTAAATTCAGCTCCATTTGCCCAGAGTACTGATGTTGAAAACCAAACCATCACGACATGGGAGAAGGTTCATCCACCAATTTTACTACAAAATGCAGCGCTAACCATGGGATCCAAATCCAGGCAGTATAAACCTTTACTGTCCAGACCAGTTTGTGGTAAGTTGACTTGAGACAACGCTACCTCCTGATGTCTTCCACGATGCACAATTCAACTCACTGATGCTGGCACAAATTTGCCACAAACATTGTAATGAGGGGGAAGTATTGAAAAATACTAAGCTCTGCCTATTTCTAGTTTTAGCTTTAGATCCTAGTGGCTGTTAAAGGACCAGCAGATGTAACTGTTCATTGATATTTTTTACCATTTTTATTTTGTATGTCAATTGCAGTTCTTGTTCCACTCCTCAAAGGATATTAAACACCTACATGTACTATTTCACTTGTCAACTCATTGTCTATATATGTACAGTGATTTTCATTGTACCATTGGCAACGTGAGAACTGGACATACTGTGTAAATTGAGGAGTTGCCAACACTGTCAGGTGTAACTATTGTCAGGCAGTAATATCAGCTGATCACAGAGAAATCAACTCTACGTAAGTTGAAACATTGTCTGGAAGGAGGCCAGACAACCAAAACACCACCATCACATCTGCAGACATAGCCATAATAATACCACCACATCTGCAGACATAGCCATAATAATACCACCACATCTGCACACATGATGTTAACAAATGATACGTTCTGGACAATTAGTGGTATGTATGTGGATGTGTTGTGTTGTTATAACTACATGTGACCTCCGACCTGACAATGTTTCAGTCTTCGCAGAGTTCAATATTCTTTAATATTAACTGATATTCCTGCTAAGAGGATAGTTACACCTGACAGTGTTGGTAACATCTCAATTTAGACAGTATGTCTAGTTCCAGTATTGCCAATGGTTAAACACAAACTGCTGTAAAGTACCCTGTTGTTGTTTACATTTGAATTCTACTCCCAACCAGAATTCACATATCAACAACACCAATGCAGTCTACACATGTACAGGCTGATCTGACATCTCAACACTGTGTATCTCCTTCTTTTGTGGAATGAAACAAGAAACCAACCTTGACATTAATAACGAAAATAGTGAAAAATTCATGATTTTGTTTCCTGTATCAACTGATTTTTTTGGTCCACCTTCCATATCATTATTAAAAAACCCAGTTTTTTCCTTGGCAACATAAACTTTATTTGTGACATGCTATGTCATTATAAAATATATAATTTCTGTTTAGATGTGAACTTATTAGCAACTGTAACAACAGACATCGTGCAAGTGAACACTTCCAAATACTTGAAACGGGTATTTCAAGAAAATTAAATCGATAAAGGGAATAGAAATACTGAAATGTGAAAAGAATAATATGCTAAGGTTCTATGGTGACACTTGCTCAGTGAAGATAGAATTTTGAAGCTTTTTGGCATACTGCCATAGTTCTGTTAAGTTTTATGACCGGCAGTGAAAATCGGGGATTCCTATACTGCCATAATTCTTTATTACAGTACATAAGTGGATAGTGTCAAATTAACTGATATTCAATTCATAATGGTTGCCATGCTCTGTGTTAACTCCAAATGGAAAACTGAAATCTTCACTTTGCACAAAAACACTTGACATTGATAAGTTCAAGGTCATCACAAATTTCAAAATGCATCTGCACAAGGTGCTAGTGATTAAAACATTTTAAGGTTTAAGCAAAGGATTAAAACATTTTAAGATTTTGGATTGTTAAAAGTGAGATCTATACAGTGCATTTTGCCTTAACCCTTACACCCATGTGGTTTTGGCCCAATCCTATTGTTTTCCATGGCAAAGATAGACCTCTATACAGGGAAACAGGGGTGAATGGTTAAATGATGAGTAACAACACAGCATGTTTTCCATGATACAGTAATGGATTCATCTCATATTATTCTTTATCTCTTTTCATTGTCTCTTCAGACAGTCTTGAGGGTCGTATCGAACACTTTTCAAAGAAGAGGAAATTAAATGATCCACAAGAATCATGACCGTTTTGTTCAGCTTTTGTTAATTTTCATCTCACTGGAATGTACATTTTATAAAAACAAAAGAACACTGAATAAAGACTATCCACCAAGAGTGGCAGTATGTATTAAATCATGCGTAAATATATCATTAAAATCCAATGTGGATATGGGTCAGTCTTTTATATAGTCTTGTTTTCTGTCCTCCCCTCTCTAGATTACACGAAAGACCAATTTATCTCTACTGCGTAACTGAATTACAATGAGGCTGGCATGAATATCTGTTTGTTGTTATTTGTCAAAATCAAAGGACATACATTGTATTGCACTGTCGCGAAGTGGCGACCATTTTTGTCTATACACACAAGTACGAGTTACTGTTATGTATAAACTTGTTTGTATTCCTGCTAACATTTTAAACTCTTTAGCTTCAAAATTCTCAAATTGTAGACATTTGCCTTAGTTAATTTGAACAGTAAAGCAATCCATACCTAGCTTACTGAAATTCATAGTATATGAACACAATTCAGCCACTACTGTGATACATAGGCTAGCTATTTATGTGTGTATGAAATTATTTCGATGCATCCCTGAATTATGTAGCACCGTTACGTAGGGCTTTGTCAACATCTCCATGTACCAATGCTATCATATTACGCTTTCCTTGTCTCTCTCTGTCACAATATGTTTGTCTGTGTATATCGAGTGATGCAAATAGGTGCACAAATGTTTGTTTGCATTTGACTCAAAACTAAACATCTCTGCTTGTCACAAAAAATATGCAGATCGAATTTGATCTTAAAAAGGTTTGTATAAAGTTTTTTTTTTATGAATAATCGTCAAATAAAGATGGAATTACAGTATTCATGATTTTACTCTTCAGCAGAGGTGAAGGCTGACAGAAGAGCGCCATCGGTGGTGTAGCGTGCATCTTTGTGGATGTATTGTAACTGAATAAATTACCGATATTAGAATAGCAAGAAGTTGGATGGAGATATTGTAGTTAATGCGTGAAATAAAATGTTAATTAAGAGTATTAAGTACATGAGAAATAATGCAGAATATTAATTTACAGACCTGTATATAGAGTGTTTGCCAAAGCAGCTATTATATATGTGTACCAGGCCAACTTTTGATAATATTTTCATGATTTTTGTTGAAGAAAACATCTTCTTTCCTTGTAACTCTACAGTGTAATGAAATGCATTGTTAAAGTTGTCACACAATAATGCCTTATGGCCCTGTGGTGTGCTGGTCGTTCGTCATACTTCAATCTCTCCTGTTGTTATATAAACTCAATTCATTGATAGATTAATAGAGTATTTATCAGGAAGGTATCGAGCGAACTTTACTATGACATTTAAAATCATCATAATTGCTTTTTCTGCATGTTGTTGTTGTTGTCGTCGTCGTTGTCATGGCTACAATCATTGACACCTTTAGGTGCTCTTTTCAGTGTTGCTGCGGCTATATTGACAATGCCGATCACCTAAGTCATCGGAGATTTACCAAAGTGAACATTATGATATCTCATTTCAAAACGTTCAGACTCCACGTACAAAAATACCCTCTGCATCGTAATTTCACCAACAGTATTTGCATGACATCAGCACTTTTGAAAGCTAGAAAGATCAATGGTGTGCTCCAATCGATGATGTGTTTTTTAAATTAAAATTAACTTTTACTCCGTTGAAACCTACAGCTATCAGCCGTCACACAACGACAGTTCGAAACTACAGCATTTCTGTCTAAACGATGCTATGAAATAAAATAAAAACCACGACCATTTGGTTTAACTTGTTCGAAATCGCAATGATCCTTATTAAGCATCCTCTGCATAAGTGGTTAATCCGATATTAACAATTTAAATTTGTTGCAAACAGTGTTAATCAGTTGTAGAAATGAACATAGATATTTGATTTTCGTTTATTCTCTTTCTCAATTTATACAGCCATGACAAATCAACACATTGTCTCGAAATATTCATTTTAATATATAAGTACACATGAGCTAAAGCAAATCCAATCGGGTCAAAATTTGTGGATAACGATCGCTGTAGAACAACTTTATGCAAACCCGATAGTGATGTTATTCTACAACAATTTAATTGAAATATCCTAACCTCTAAAATTTAAGAAAATTTATTGAACCTTGCCATTTCAATGACAAGCCTTTACAATTCTTACAGATATGTGCATAGGTTTTTGACAAATGAATAGGATTGGAGCAAAAAGAACAATAGCTTGAATGAGTCGTGTTTAGCCCTGCCTGAATTGCTGTATCATTAGAATCTTCGAAAGAGTTGACATATTCCTTTCTTTAAAGGTGAAGCTTTCGAGTTATTTTTTCACATTTTCGACCTCATCCGATTTGGACCACACAGTCATCTAGACGACGTCGAATACGATTACTTGGTTGGAAACGAGGAGGGGTCCATCGGAACTGCGCCTGTAGGACTTTCTTGTTCACAACATTGTACTTGATATTTAGTTTACGATGAACGATATGAAGACATGTTTTAACCTGCATCAATCTCCAACACCGTGCATGTACCTTGGATGGAGAGTTCACGTATGAGTCCTCTGTGACCTTTGAGCGCAGGTTCGACACCTTTATGAGTTCTGAATTTCTTGTCTTTTCTTTTCTGTTCTGAAAGTTTTTAGTCAGGTCGTAGACTAAAATATATATAATCCGGTGATGCTGATATTTTGCATTCTTGAGTTTGGTCTGGCCAACACAGTTACCGCGAGTGTGTTCAACATCACAGCTAGTCACGCCGGTCACATTTTCAAGCCAGACTCACGAACAGCAGAGACTCTTTGATTCACCACTGGCGGCGCACTCTAGGCGCATACCTGTTAAAGGCGGAAGTGTCTATACGAGACCGGGTTACTTTTAACACCTCAGGCTACATATATCTCAGGTGAGCTCCAAAATTTTTGTTCGTTTTAATTCGCGATGCAAACAGCGAACACTTGCTACCACCTACAAACTCATGATATAAATAAGTTGTCACATAACAACTCCAAGCAACTTTGAAAACCTGTACAAGGTTCATAAAGTTACAATCGCTGCATTTTGAGTGACTACATTATCGAAGCTGTAGTTTCGGGCTTTGTCCAGGTCCGCCATATTTTAGACTACATATCACAGGTGAGGTCTATATTTTGTTGTTCGTTTATTTCGTTGTTGTAAAAAGAGCGAAACTCATTACGTCCAAGCTCACTATATGCCAATTTGAATTTGAAATCACATAACGACTAAAAACAACTGTTACAATCATCCAATTTCGCGTGACTACACTGTACACATATTAAAACTGTGGTGTTGGACTTTGTTCAGGTCCGCCATACTTTGTTTTCGCAATGGGTTTATACATATTTGAGAATGTCTCTGCCGGACGGGAAATTATATGAGTTAATAAAGGATGCCGAGCCTGTCTGTTGATGGTTATTTATGTCACAATCAATGGCATGGACAATAAATACATGACGCTCTAGCAGAAATGAGTAGAGCAATATAGGTCATAAACACAGTCGCCTGTCTTCGCCAATTCCGCTCTGCGCCTACCATAGACGTGTGTATATGCACGTAAAAAGAACAAAGCCAGGAAACCAAATGGCTGTGTGGACTATGCCATGTCATCTTTCGCATTTGATTTTACTGTGAAAATGAGCAAGTTCATTTACGACTAATAGTCGATCGTCCCATTTATTCTCAAAATTCATACCTGATATTTAATCTGCTCCATATATGCTCGTTTCGTGTGATTTTATGCCGAGTTCGACAGACACATTGCCAAAACATAAGAGCGAGCAACATTCTAGTCTGTTCTTTTTTGTGCATATACATTATGGGGAGCGTAGTCACAGAGCGGAATTGGGGATGAGAGTCGAATGTGGTCATAAAGCATGCACATAAAGTGCATAGGCCAAGCCGTAAGTTCCATAACGGCGCAAATTCACGTACACCTGTATATCATGCCGTTGCCTGACATAATTGCCCGGGGGGGGGGGTCGGGTAAGGGTTTGAGGCAAAAGTTTATTTGGTGCGATCATACAATCATGGCCATCTTAAATATGAAAGCGGCCGCAATAGCATATCCAATGTAATGTTGTATCTTTTGAAAGTAGCTACAAAAAATGTTACCCGCCCATTAAAGAAGCACTGAACATTTATTGCATTTTGGGAAACCGAAAATACGCCTGCAATTTCAAAAAGGAAATTTCTGTAGCTTTTGTCGCTTAATATCAATATAATTAGTGTCACACTGGTTGCTGTACTTTTTACATGATTTCCCCCCTTTGAAGCAAATCAAATCAAAGCTCAGGAGCGATTGTCAACCCTTCTATAATCAAAACCCTAACGCAGCAGATAGTGGTAATAATTTTATGCCTCATATATAAAATCTTTTGTTTGATAGGAATGATTACGTCATACTCATGCTCAGTCTTCGATGAGAAACTTTACCTCGGGTCAAAGCAATTACTTTGGTATAATTAATTTATCTGCCTTGCCTCCCTCGCGCGCAAGTTTCTATTGGAAACATGTGGACGTTTTGAGAAGGATTTTACCGGTTTGCTTTACTGCCTGCAATAGCTGCATTTGGTTCACTATCAGAGACGTGTACCTTGTCAGATAGGTCAGTTGTCTGTCGTTGTCTGTCAGCTGTCCATCGCCAACCGACTTCTCAAAATCTGCTGGTCCGATTGCTTTGTAGCCTGTAAATATGCAATATCTTATTTTACGGTAAATATTTTATTTTGCCCTCCTTTTTCTGTAAAAAAACAACTTATCAGAATTCCCAAGTCCGATTGCCTGGAAATTTGACATACAGGTTCCTGAATAGTTGATTTATTCACATATGATGAAATACTATTAAACTTTATCGATTTCGGAAAAAAAAGCGTTCGATAGAATTGATCACTTGTCTATGTTTTTTAAATTGCTTAAATCAGGTGTAAAGGGTAAAATGTACAAGGTAATATTTTCAATGTACCAACATGTAAAGGCCAGTGTACGAACACCGAATGGTATTACAGACTTGTTTCAATGTAAATTTGGTGTCCAACAAGGATCTGTATTATCTCCGCCATTGTTCACTATGTTTGTAAACGATATAGGAGAAACCTTGGGAAACACTACTCAGCATTTTTCTTGCGTTGAACTCGGTCTTCTTAAAATCATTATTTATTTACTGTTTGCAGATGATTTGACCCTTATTAGTAGCTCAAGAATAGGTTTACAACGCTTGTTAAATCAACTTTATGAATATTGTAGCCAGTGGAAGTTAAATGTAAAATATTGTTAAAACTAAAATCATTGTATTTAAAAGAGGTGGTGCTTTGAAAAACTATGAAAAATGCTTTTACGATGGGCAACGTTTGATGGTAACTTCATTCCAAAATTATCTAGGTCTGGTTTTCTCCTGGACTGGGAAATGGTTTCATGCCCAGAAGTGTTTAAGTGAACAGGCTAATAGAGCCCTTTTCAGTTTGAAGAGCTGCTTGCTTGAATTTGGCACTCTTCCTGTTAAAATTGCCTTAGATATTTTTGATTGCAAAATTCTTCCAATCCTTCTTTATGGCACAGAAATTTGGGGATTTCATCCTGCTAAAGATATAGAAAAAATCCATCACAACATGTCACGTTTTCTTTTAAAGCTGTTTTCTAACACACCAGTTATAGCCATGAGAGGTGAATTGGGTAGAGTATCTTTAAAGGTACCACAGAACTGTAGAATTGTAAAATATTGGCTTAGGATTTTGAAAATGGACAAAAATAGATTAACATACAAACATTATGAATACCAGGTCAACAACATTAATCTAAGTAGGTATGGTTTTTGGGCTAAGAGCGTTCGATATTTATTGCAATGTCATGGATTTGGTGAAGTGTGGGAACATCAAGGGGTTGGAGATGAAGCAGTATATTTTAAAATATTTCAACAAAGATGTATTTATATCGATATGCAGTTATGGTCTGATGATATTAGTCAATCACGGAAACTTGATACTTATGCTTCATTTAAAAAAGAACTTATTTTAGAGCCATATTTACTCTGTATAGAAAAACCTGTTTTCAGATTAGCTCTTTGTAAATTTAGAACCTCTGCACATACTTTAAGGGTTGAAACTGGCCGTTGGAATAATGTTCCGAGAGCTGAGAGACTGGGCGAAATATGCAGTTTGAATGTTGTTGAAGATGAATATCATTTTCTCCTTGTTTGCCCAATGTATAGAGACCTGCGCTGTAAATTTATTGCTCCCTATTATTATAATCCACCGCTTTTATACAAATTTAAGATACTTCTGTCTTCCATAAATACCACAACTTTAAGAAAACTAGGAAACTACATTTTTTCTGCCACTCAGCTTCGTGATGATGTTTTAAATAACCAAAGATTCAACTTGTAAACCTTGTTTGCTTATCATATGGACTGTAAAACTACTTTGTCAATTGCTAGCGATCCGTATCCTATGTACTGCTCTTGTTTTTGTACTTTTTGGCCGGAGGCCAGTAGTACTGAAATAAATCTATCTATCTATCTATCTAATACTATTAAACTTACTATCGTATTCGTGGAAATTTTTGCCCTTTCTTGTAAAACGAATTCTCCAAAACTTTCAGTCTGATAGCTATAATCACATTAAGCATACAGGCTCATAATGATGACCTAAGCTGGGTTAGTTGAAATGTTGATGAAATCTGCGATATCCCATTTGAATGGGTTACAGCCTATGATTAGATTCAAACGTATATTCATTACCTTTTTGAAATTACGATTAAAATCGTCGACTAATAAGTCTTTGAAAATAATCTGTTTTTATCTCCAGTTGATTTTATTGATATTATAAGCACATTTATCACAAATCAAACAATTGTTGTGTATCGGATATCAATATCGAAGCAGCGCTCAAATGGCCACCAGATTGCATGTTACAAATGTTTGATTTTTCTGCTTACCCGCTTACCATTATAACATTTTAGTGAACAATACAGCGATGGCTTCATTCATGATTATTTTGAAGACTAATTTTTGCCTGCATGATCCCATGAGTAGAAAAATCAACTTTGCACTCACTTAACAACAAACAGATTTGAACTGCGTTACCCTTATTTCATAAAAAATCGTGACGTATTAGAAATGTTAACGGATATCCCCTACTAGCTAAGTATACATTATTTCTGCTGATAATAACGTGAAAGTCGCTTTAAGTCGACTTATGATCATGACCTCCGCATGGAGTCAGTCTCTGCACCACTCTGATGCGCCCGTACTCTACAACGTTTTACCTGTGTCCCGCCGACCTGTCTTCGTGAGATCGAGATCCTGTTTTTGAACACATTCTGAGTGACTGTATTGTCAGGAGGAACCAAATACTGATCAAATTCCGCTTACAAGTTTCACCTCGAGTTAAATATACAGTTTAGTTATTTCTTCAAGGATGCCGAGAATACAATATTTGCATCATTTGACGTGTACTTTGAAAATACAGCTTGGCGCTACCGAATTAAATCAATTTTAGAAAACGAAAAGTTCCGATGACGCTGATGATTCAGAGTTATACTGTGATCACTCAAAAGAGATCGGTTGAAATGTTTAAGTGTAAGGAAAAAGATGTAAATTAGACTGAGCACATCTTTGGAATTACTAGATGTAGGCGGCATTACGTTGAACGACTTTTTTTCTTTGAAGAATGCAAAATAGTGTGGTATGCCTACCCTTTATATCCCTTGAAAATTGTTTAATAGACTGCTTGTTTGTTTGAGTTTCACTCTCTGGCATACATTGCGTCTTGCTGTCTTCAAATAGAGGAGACTTCAATTACTCGCCTGTGCGCGCTTATTTGACACTTTCCCGCACTATCTAAGAAAATCACAAAAGGGTTAGCTTATTTCACCGAATTTTCATTTTTATTCAAAATTAACCTGGCGCACAATGGCCCTATTAAAGGGGAATCAATGAAGGTACTTGCACGGTTTACAACAGCGGACAATCAATTCAAAGCGCACGAACCGGGAATCGTCAGGTATATCAATTTCAATGTCGTTATGTATTCAAAATATTGCATTTTTATTTGTCCTGTAATTATCACGGAGGGTGGGAATGGGAGCTGCCCCTTTCCCCGCCCGCTAAAATACTGTACACGTTCTGATGCAGCCTTCTACACTTACATTGGTATTAATCAAAAAATTGCATGCCTGAATGCATATATGCGTTTGTGCTCATATTTTATTCCACACGATCTTGTCTCAGGACAATGTATACCAAACCAGAATAATTGTACCGTTCACACCGCGCTAACTGTAAGCATTCTAAGGACGACATGTCCCCTTACACACAGCTTCAATGTGAGATTTTTAAATATTTGTTGATTTTCACTTATCGTGAATTTTCATTTCTAAATACTGACCCACTGATTCAGATAATGGACACGTCGTTGTCGTCCGGACTGCTTCAAGAAGGAGACGGGGTAGAAAATGAAAGGGCGGGCAAGGAAGAGCCAGACGGGTTCGATGACGAGGAAAGTTGGACTGATGTGGATTCCGATGAGGATTTGGAAGAGGACTCCACGAACAATGAAAGCTACAGCGAATATTATAAAAAGTTGGAAAATGAAAGAGAAAAGCTCTGGAGCTCCCTGAAGACAAAACTTGCCGCAGAAGTGATAGAAGGTGTAACATTTCGGCAATATTTAAGAATTGATACAACCACAAAATGATGACATCATAACTACCACAGACAAAACACATTTTACTGCAGTTTATCGCCTTCAAACTTTGTTTCCGATATTTCCCTTGTAGCCTGTCTTACGGGGATGGTTTGAAACTTCTTAAATAATTGTTACCTAATCAAGGAGAAGTGGAAGGTTTAAAACTTAAGACTCGATATATATTTGTCGAAAAAAATCTCCATATGATGAAAATCAAACCGTGATATGATATGCCGTTGAATATGCTATTGTTCTAACTTGTTGATTTGTTTTGCTCTACAGATGAACTGTCGAGAATGAAGGAACTAAGTAAAAGCCATCTTCAAGGGGGCGATCTAAATCGCATTGCAACAACAAGTGATCTTCTTCATGAATTAGAAATTTGTCATGCTATTGGGTCAAACGACACAAACTATCTGTTTGAACTTCTTGAAGATATTGGAAGAACTGATTTAGCATTTGAAGTGCTACAGTACAAAGGTGAGTGAGTGTGTGTTGCTGTTTGTTCGGTAATAAGTGTATGTGTAAAAGCGAATGTTCATGTCATTTTGAATGTAACGCTGTGCTGTAATGAAATAAACTACAGTACGAGTGTAGTCCTAGTAAAACAAATTGTCAAGTATAATACGTCCGTTGTTGTATCGGATATGAGGTAATTCGTCAATTAACCAATGGAATGTGTGTATCAAATAATACAGTTCGTATGTACAAAAACTCATACCGTTCTATAGATTCCTATGGGCACTATAGTATTGCGTCCATATTTAAACAAGCTATAATTTATAATGGTTGCTTTCATTTCTATCTTCTCTTCTCCTCGTTACACTACCTGTCAAACTCGGGTTGGCGTCTACAGAAAAAGTAAGAAACAATCTATACAAAATTGTGTCTTTGATTTATTCTACCCTTGTATTTTACAATACATAACGATTTTAAGTCATTTGTTTTAGAGATCATAGACAACGGAGTGGCATTCATGTGTTCTCAAGTATAGGTTTAGATATACAATACGTGACTTACTTATTTGTCTTTCCCATTGAACGAAATTTCGCGTAGTTTGTGAAACGATAATAGGCCACTTTCCCCATTTCAATTCATAATTGAAAAATTCACAATCGCCTCCACTGTCACATTGCAAATCCACAATTTTAGCTTTATTCCACCAAGCCTCCTCTTAATGTATACATCTCTCTCTCTCTCTCTCTC
>LD350418.1:21263-33133 GCA_001465055.1 Ptychodera flava | reverse complement strand
GAAGCTCCCCTGCCCTGTGGCGGAAAAACTTGCCTATTTCCCCTGCCCTGCAAAAAATTCCCCCCTAAATTTCGTCATTCCATTGCCCCTGCAGACATGGAGCTACCCTACCCTGTGATGAAAAACCTGTTGATTTTCCCCAGCCCTGTGAAAAAATTTCCCCTTAAAACATAATGGCTCAACTTCCCGTCCCCGTTTTAAAAGTAGCTCCCCCTCTCCTCGTTTTTCGCAAAGCCCTGTCCCCGGGACAACCAACCGATATCTGCCATGCCCGACAATAAAAATAAAATTTGCTCCCCTGCCAGCTAAAAATATGTCCCCTACCTAAGCAAAATAAATAGTTCCCCTGCCCTCAAATATTGCTGTAGCTCCGTTAGCTGCACCTGTCACCACATGTTACGAGAGCCGATGTTTGCCAACTCGTAACATGCGCTTAGAACTGGCGGTATTAAAAACAGTAGCAATAGCAGTCGCTTGGTCCGGGGAGGACAGAGACTGTTTACTTCGATTCTCGTTGTAACTGCGACAAGATGTGTGAAAGTGCGATTCAGTACGTAACTCACTGTGTTGTAAAAGCTTACCGTACGCGAGTATGAGATTTGTTGTGATTTCTATTCAAGCTATGGTGTTTCCTAGCATTTGGAGAGTCAAAAGTTGATCTTTCAAAGGCTAAAACGTGACCTTCTTTGAATATTAATACATGTATAGTGAATTTATCAAGGCATCGTTGCACAACCCATGGTGCGTCAACGGTCAAGCACTCGCACGCACTATTCGACACGGTATATTGTGTACAGTCACTCGCTGTCCGGTCCTATACTTACCAATCAATTAACTCCTCCGCCAAATCGGGATTTGCAAGCCCTGTTTTTTCCTCTAACTGAAGCCATCTCCCGATCTGGTTTTCGATGTCTAGTTTGCTAAGGCGTTTAGACGCATTACTGCGCTGTTGTCTCCATTCCTTGTCAGAATCCGATATGACCGGGCGTACGTTTCCCACTGTGAGACGCCATTTTCTTGTGAGGAATCTAATGCGCATGCGCAACACTCACACTTTATGTGTACTCTTGCGAACTCAAGCCATGGGCGCCGCCATAATCGGGTGCGGCACCGTTTTATTATTTGACTCGTTCAAAGTTACACGTGCGATTTGAGTACGTGGCCAATAACACGTCTTTGCACACCCTTCATAAAGTTAATACACATGAACTTATTCTAGTTTGAATATAAAATCATGGAAATAATGCAAAAAGTTACAGCTCATGTGCCTTTAATCACTTGTGAATAAGCTTATCATAAAGATCACCTCCAACTGGCATTTCCTCGAGGCAACCAGGCAGAGTTGTAAAGTAAAGAATGAGTGATAACACGCATGCTCAGCAAAGTCAGTCAGACCAACCAATTGATCGAAGAATTTCAAAGATAAGAATCATCAATTAATTGGGCTGATGGATGAAAGATGTCCCTGTGCGTAATTGTGCCTGTCTATGGTGTATCATGTTATCGTTGGCTCGTTTCTTTTGTAGATCATCTGCAGCTTTGACTGATTGAAGTGATTGAAGTTATTTGACTGATTGATCAATCGTCCACAGTTCTCATTTTTAATGATGATAGTAAGGAAGTTAGTGATGGATTGAGCAGTGATGACAAGTCTCAGTCGAGAATATTCACTTTACAGTCAAATGATCTCTCTTTCAATTGAAGCAATGCTACTTAATAAAGAAATTAGATATACAATGCCATCCTCGAACAGTTTTGGTTTGGTCACAGTCGCGATAACGATTATGGACATCTATCGATGTCTGTGAAATTAATCCATTGGCATTCTCGTGATCGCAACTAATAATATAAAAATTGTATTCTCGGGATATTTTAAGGCATAATTGCTTGTAACTAGTCGCTTATATTTGGTTTGAGCCAAAAATATTAACGTCTACTAGTTAAGCATAGCTAGAGTAACAGATCAGATCAGCTATATGCATTCATACCTGCACTCTCATTATGCATACTTAAACTTTGCAAAGTCCCAAGATTGGCATGTTGACGTCAAAGTTGAACTCCTTCAAACACGTTTTCTAACGTGGAAATTAAATTGAACAAGGCTCTATTTGTCATCAATCATCAATAGATGGTATAATTATTGACATCACCACAATAATTCTTGTATGACTCAAAATTTCTACATTCCAGCTACTAAGGTGTCACTTGAAGATTTTTTTAGAATTATTCGACCTATTCCAAGGACAATTTTACAAATATTTGTTTAGTCCTATAAAATAGTATAAGCAACAACTTTTCTATCAACGGATGAATCTTCTTGTACTGCAGAATGTTTTTACAAGGTCACAAGCAATATTCACTATGGCATGCACTTTATAAAACAATGAGAGTCGCTCTACTACAACTTTTAATCAACGATTCATTGGTCTCTTTACAACCTGATAAGTATAAGTAAAGTTAATTTAATGATTATCAACACTTTGAGTAGATACAGTCCAGTTACACCAGATGTCTACACTGAATAAGGCCAAAGAAATTAAATTCTTTGTTTTGCGTCCACTCTAAATGGTAAAAGGTACGCGTCTAATCGGCTGAAAAACACACACAAGAAAATTAACACAATGTAATTTGATTGCAGCAAATAAAAAATTGTAACAAAATTTTAGTTCAGAAAAGCTATTAAGCGGTCATGTCCTAAAATTTCCTATTCAAATTCACTGTGTGTGTTCTTCATGAAAACCTTAAAAACCTAAGTGGGTTGGGACGCAAAACAAAGAATTTAATTACTTTGGCCTAATGTGTATTAACTCAGTTAACGAAAACTCTTCACCCGGTGTGCCATTAAGAAACCTATGTAAACAAATAGTAGTTGTTTTGCAGCAAAAATGGTGTGAGGACATTAGTTCACAACATTGTATTTTGAATAACATTTACCATTTACTTGAAAATATACCACGTACATTTTAAGGGCTATAGGTCCAAATAATCATGTAAAAGTAATTTTCATCGCCAAGGCACCTTTCATCATTCCGCGTGCAAGTCAAACAATCGTCTGACGAGGCGTTGGATGAAGATAATGATTAACTACTTATACCCGCTCTTTGTAGTAAAAAGGTAGTATTTACAATTGTATATTGAAAACAACCCATTTTTTTACCTCTTTCGTACTATTTTAAACCGTATGCTGACCGTCCAGCCATGAGAATTATATGGAATAGTTAGGTGATAAGGATCAATACAAATGATTATTATATATTGGTAGTTCTGCAATCAAGGCTGTAAAAATTTAATTTAAGCTGCTAGCCCCTGTTCAAACCTCAGTACGCTGCATCAACTAATGTGTTTATGATGTTCTGTGAATTATGCAGAGGTGTAGAAACATGATAAATATGATAAAAAATCAACCTGTTTTGACAGATCAAAGAAGTCAGTGTGTAAATGTCTCCATGTGCTGACATTTGACTTGCAAAATATCGATATCCGGTGATGTAAGCTGCTTCTAGAGTATAACACTGCCAGATAGATTGCCTTCACCATTTCACAGCAAACACTGATGCTTAATCAGCAAAATATATCCAACAAAAAAGTTTAAAGTTCATTGACTCCCTAATTGCTTTGAATGCTTGCAATGAGTGAGCATTGTCATCACATGTAGCCTTAAAGCGTTCTACTTGAAAAGTCAGTTACAGAAACCCCTATGCCGCCGTGTAATCATCTTCAACTGTACAGTTACTAAATGTTTACAAACCGTCATGATGGTGACTTAATTGAGGGTAAGATGCCCCCTCTATGTTGTGCGCACATTGATTTAGACGGCCGTAAGAGTGAACCCCCTTTGCAAATGTCAACTTTCAAATATTGGGCAAGTCTGAACATGCTTTTCTTCAAAACCTCAAAGGCACAGGAAACATTTACAAGCACATGTAAACGTGAGTATATAGGTACCAAAAGTTGGCTAATTTTAAGGTGAAATATGTTGGAATCCACTGGGAGGAACAAAACAGGAAATGTTGCAAACTCTTACATACAATACTTCACACTTTGAACGAAGCTGTCGAGAGGAACCTGCATTATTGCAGAGCATGCAAAGAACGTTGACTAGAAGTGCCAGCTTTTAGACCTATATCAATGTATGTCATAGTTGACGGTGCCTGGCGTTGCTAAGTTGTTCTCAATAGGCTCCATTCATGAGGATCTGAAACAATGATAATACTTGTTTACTCCAAAGCTCGTCTAGCAGGTTGGACGCTTCCTATAATTGGTGTTTTATGTAGGTCATCCAAGTTATCTGCAGCAGAGCATCGCAGTGGAGCAATCAACACGGTAAAGTTTATTAGCTTTGTGCCGATCGTCTTTGGTGATTGCATTATTTAAAGTGTCAGCAGGTCTTTGTCAGTTGCAGTTGGTGATTCAATCAATACATAGAAATAGTAAAAGCAAGACGTGCCACACTCCAGAGTTACAAATTACCTCGATGTAGAATGATACGTGAGCTAAATTATCGAAAGATCATGCCTGGTTTAGTTTCTTAAACATATGTCCATACGTCGTGATAAGAAACGTTAATGTGTGGTCGATTTTGATTATTTTCTTGAGCAAGTTGTAGGTATTTGACATCATCCAATATGCATACTGAGTAGTGGTCCGATTATCCGATATTGATATTACGGTAATGATTAACGAGAAGTAACCTGCCGTCCATTGTAACTCTGTTGAGCTGCCTATTTGAATCATGCCTGTCTATGTTTGATATAATTCAAATACTAAACTTAATCTAGTGGACGTATTTTTTCATAATTGCCTTAATTTATTTGCGGATATACTAAAAGATGACTATTGTTACTGTAGAGAGATGAGGTTTTACTACAAATATTTACAGAAATAAAGGTTGTCCAAATTTAAATATGGAGGCTATTTAAGGTATGGTATGAGATATATGAGGTCTTTTCAAAAATAATGCAATGTACACACGACGATTGCCAAGCTACGTCTTTGCCAATGCAAATCACCTGTGTTCGAGTACGTACTTTCAGATATTTTCATAACAAACTTATGAGAGTAGTGTGACCGGTCAAGTCCCACATTTTCCGTTAAGATCCACCATTCTACTTTGTCGAATTTATTCTTTAACGCATGCAGAATTTACGCTGATAAATTAATATCCATTATTATATCATACCAGTATAGTGATGGTGCAAATACAGAGATCTGATTGGTCGACATGCGAAAAGACCGTGGTATATTGGCGATATACAACGACTGGCATACGCGCAAGCTCTCAGCTTGAGCAAAACTTCGTTTGTGACGTTCCACGCCAGAAATTCAATATACTGTTATGATATAATACCAATAAATCATACCCAGCGACGGTATACCACGAGATTTTGACCAGTTCACGACATATATGCACGAGCGAAAGCGTGTGCATATATGGAGTGAACTGGTCAAAATCTCGTTGTATACCGTCGCTGGGTGTGCTTTATTGCTTAATTATTTCATGTATCTGGACTCATTTTGTATTCTTATGACTTGTAAGCATTTGAAGCCTAATTCAGTGACTACAAAATGAAAACACTGCCGAAATACTAGTGTTCACCAGAGAATAAACAAAACTTGAACTGTATTTTGGTAAAGTTTCAAAAAAGTAATGCCGTCGATACAAAGCGTCACCTTAAACTCATCACTGTGCGTCAGCCGAATTATGTTTTGTCCGAATTCTTGTTTCTCCAACACCTGACATACTGTAAAATGACTCAGAACGAGTACTGCAGGGAAAGCATGATAACAGTGATTATTCAACTAAACGGTCTGTACTATCTCGTGATATACGAGACATCAATCAACTGGTTTGACAAATCTATAAAAGGGTCAGGGTATAGATGCGTGACTGCGCTGGCATTTTAAAGAGAAACTCTGTCAACTTATTTTCGAACCGATAAGAATGTAACACTGTTCACAAAACATTGCACTTGATTGGGGAGCGTCCAGTTATTATGGCCAGGGTGGGCCGGTATATTCTTCTTTTGCATCAGTAAAAATAAGTGAAATCCCCCACCCATTGTCCCCTTAAAATGATTACCCCTTTAAGGATGACAAAAATGTCATTATCCCCCAATACTGTTTGAGTAAGTATTGATCCAATTTTCAAAGATAACACTGGCCATTACTGGAGCACAGAATACAATATAACATCAGTGGAAAAGACATTTTACTTAGATCTTTTTCTTCTTCCAGATCTCGTATACACTGTGTATTATGTCTCTGAGGGTTTAAAAAGTTCTGACTTCGTCACTTTTGCCGTTGCCAATTTCATGGATTACAAAATCATCATCCTCTCCTTCGGCAAAAAGCTCTGCGTCTAATATGTCGTTGTCACTGCACAATAATGATACCAGAAAAATACTTGACAATATAGTACATACGCATATTTATATTCATAAAATGAGTTACAGTCCAAAAAGGTATATTATGTATTGCTTCCTCATTGCTAACTGACATAAAAACTAGTCATTGAAACTTTTAATTTATATTCCAGCCTTTATGTTTATTTATCAACATAGGTTTTGTACGTCTTTTTCCTGAAAACTGAAAAGATATCAACAGTAGTGCCATGCATCAGTTTAAAATATATCATTGCCTTACTTCAGCCAAAGGTTGATAGGAACTGTTCATTTGCCCTCAGTGAGCTCAATTTACAAGAACACAAGCCTGTATAGAGTTGGTAAGGAAAGATCTCCATCTGACAGTTAATACACGTACTTTTTTTCGAATCATAGTGAAATAAATTCAGAAAATAATATCATGCAGAGAATTATCTTTATTTCAAAGAATATTTTGTACACTAAAACTGATGGGATGGATACTTATCAAATGAACCCCCTCCACCCGTGCTGCTTGAAAAATACACGATCCCTCTTGCAGTTTTCAAATTTTAAGGTGACCCCTCTGGATTTCGTTGGTCCACCCTCGGCCTTAATAATTGAACGCTTCTCAATGATGGGTTCCCAGTTGATAGCTTGCCATCAACATTTTCAGTTTTAAAATAACGATGCAAATTCTGAAATGCAATGAAATCATAATATTTCACCCTAGAAGGTTGCTATCAATAGAATCTCCTAGTCCGCTTAATCCCTTATTATTGAACAGAATACGAGGAATCATGGCTAGAACTGATCGATTTTGATGTGTCTCTATGTGTGTCAAAGTTGACAGTACCTGGCGATGCCGAGTGGTTCCTAACAGGCTCCATTTATTAGGATCTAAAATAGCTGATAAAACGTGTTTACTGCGAAGCTGAGTCTGCACGTTGACGCTTTGTACAATGAGGGATTTATGTATTGTAGGGTTGGCTGTATGTGTTCGTGTGAACCGTGCACAGTTCTCAGATTTAAGTGTGTAATTAGTTACTCAAATCTATAGATGGCATGTTAAGAGCAAGTCGCGCCATATTTCGGGCGCGATGTAGATATAAGTCATCCATGAAAAATCTTGCTGTCACATGTTTCCAAACCTGATATCCATACTTCTTGATACCACTTAAATCCGCTCTAATCAGGAAAAAAACAACACACTAATAATCACACGGTTTATTGTGCCAAGAGCAAAATCTGAAGCCTACGTTATGTCTAGTCAAGTTTCAAAGATAACTTTAAACTTTTACAGGTGCTATTCATCCGTCTCTCTCTGAAGTCTTCTGAAATGATTTCAAGACTATTGTCCACGTGTCAGTGCATCTATCGTTCCGTCTTGGACAGTTATTAATACAGGCTGTGTGTATAGTTATCATTACAACCTTCTTGCCACCACAGCATGCAACATATTTGATTGAAGTAATTCAACAAGCGTATGCCCAATCATTAGCCCTTTAGTCGCTCTACTAAACGTATTTTAGGAGAAACCTTATAGAGGTCTGAAATATGTGAACTCTAGCTCTTCAAATCACACTCACCATTGCCTTTCACGATCTGATCGGTACAATGTCAAAAATCTGCCCCAAAATAAAAGCATCTTTGATAACTACTGGAGCGTCTTGGGTAAAAAGACGGTTTTGTCCAAAACTAATATCGACAAAAATTCTAATATTCTTCACATCACAACGTCAAGACGATCGCGACGAATTTCATAGGAAAGCAGAGAAATGTTTCCTTCAAAGATCAGTTTTCATCGAAAATTGCAGAGATCATATGGCGAGAATATATCTACATTCACTCCTATCATTGCCTCTATAATACGACGTTCTCTTAAATCAAATTCTAAGAAAACCAGCTTGCGATGTTGTTCTATTCCTGCTATTTAAGCTAGCGCTATGGCTCAGCAGACTCGGTGTGTTCACTCGATACCATGTAAATCATAGTGAGTGGCAAAATGGCGGCCTTAAACAGCTGCATGTATTTTCTTATATCATCATGCAACTCTTCTTTCACAGCTTTTGAAGGTATTTCATCACCAAGGAAAATTAGTGCTTCATTGAAGCCCTCTCATTGGTCGATTGATAAAATGAATCCCAAAAATCCATGGCGTAGAGTATTTCCAATCTTGTGTCCACCTCATATATGAAACAACTGTGCAAAAATCTATAGTGTTGACGGAACCCAAGATAAGTGTCACTTTATCAAAGACAAGAATGACAAATCCTGCGTTATATGCTGCCTTTCTTATCGCAATCGCTTTGCTGAATTTGGCTGTAACAAAGTGTTTTTATGTCTCCAATTTTATCACGTAATCATACAAAAATGACTTGCTCAAGTCAATTCTCTCCGATTTACACCATATTAGCAATACCAGGTCGCTCAAGGTCGCTTAGGTCGCTCGTGCTGCCCTGGCAAAAAAAAAACCCCGCCTGTTCATTAGTCTTTCAGAGACCTGTTTTGCGGGTTTGATGATTGCTATCCACAAAATGTGTCGTGGATGAAGAGTTTTGGTGTCCAGGAACAGTTAAAACGGATATCCGGTCTGAATGCAGTGTTCAAAGGCAGTATACAAAAGCATCTCAACAGGGTGATGTTTATCATCACTGTGTAAACAAACGGTGATGTTTTTTCCATAAATAGGGAAGGAATACTTTTCAAGGTCACTAGCTTTCACAGCTTGCAAACATGAGCTTCATCAAATCTGCAGAGTTTGAAAAGTTAAAGAATGAATATGTTTTTTCCTGGACAACGTGTACTCTTACTGGTGGAGTCACCGGAGTCGATTATTCGATGGCGTTTTCTTGAGCAAAGGGGAATATTCAACACGATTGGAACTAATTTGGGATAATTGGATAGTGTAGTGATCATTTACATCTGCAAATGTAAGCTTATCTGCTTTTATTTTTAAGTTATACTCTTGTTTTTATGAGTAATGTGTAATATATCAACATTCAGTTCTAAGACACCTAACACTTTTGAGAAATTTGAAAAATATGAAGATCCAATTATCCCAAATTAGTTCCGATCGTTTTATTTTTGTATTTTTCACCAGCACGACACCATTCATCGTCCAGTAGAGACATAACTCAGTGGTTCGATTATTTGATAAGGATGTTTATGGTTAATGGTTAACTATTGGTACCTACCACCGCCTTTGGTAACACAGTCGTGTGGCCTATCCATAGTGCTTGCTTATGTTTGACATGTCAGATAGATGTCTAATCCAGTGAACATCTTTTCTGTATAATTGTAACAATTTATTTTGAGTGATGAGAATGATAACAGTAGTAATGAAATGTTACTACGAATAATAATCATGATCTGGATATTTGTGGGAGAAGATTTTCCTAATTTTACCTGAAGGCTATTTTTAGCACGATATGGATCAATGTAAAGTTCTTATGACCTTACCGCAAAGTACACAAGAGGATATTAGCACCGCAAAACCCCGTACTCAGTGCAGGTCAATTCACAACAGTAATGTTCGACATTATTTCTAGTATACTGCATAGTAACTTGCCTTCGTTACTTTGGAGTTGGGAGGGCAGAGTAATGGCCGTTTTTATAAAACGTCAACTTTGAATTTGAAAGCTTTCAACCCTCCAAACGAAACGGGCAGCGTCGCACGCAAAAGGCGCCGTGCTTCCGGCGCCTTAAACAGTGAATTTTATGGATCAAACGCTCATTTACAGGGATAAAATGACAGCGTCCATTGAAAGCTAACTTTATAAGCGACGCAGCACCGACGAATCTTGTAATGACAACATTGCAAACCACGGTAAACTGCTGATATAATCCCTACCTTCACTAGATTGGTTTGACCAGTCAATGTTATGCATAGAATAGTGTTTACGCCGATCAATTGCTAACCGTTATTATTTAATCTACCTGCATCATTGTTGTTCTGATGACTATATTTATGTTGATCCAGTAATAAGCTTTATTATTTATTACATTACCATGCCCTGTCAGTCGCATTTTAATTGGTCGAGCTGAACCACGTGACTGACCGCAAATGCACTTCAATGGTTTGTTTACATGCCTATGAATATGAATAATAATATTAACATCGTAACTTTACAGCAAAGTCGTAAATTTGATTAATATTTTTACGGAGATCATAATCAATCACACAATGAAATGGAACACTTATGGTCCAAGTTTAGACACTTTTCTCCAAAAACTCTGCGGATTTGTAAACTTTAAATTTACACAGCTCGCGTGACGGAACGTATTGCACTACTCACTTAGTTTGCATGCAGTATAGCAAGGCACTGCCCAGTAAATATAACATTTGTGTAATAAAAGTTCTGGGACATCATTGTCTTTAGCGTGGGACATTCTCGTACGTTTTGATGGTTTTCTTTGGTTCTTTGATTATATATTGGAAATAACAGACTCGGCGAGGCTTGTCGAGTCCGTTAATTTTGGCTTTCCACTCGCCCGCGCCCATAAATAAACGTTATTGTTTAGGGCGTAACCCTTTATTTCTATAATCCACCTGTAATCATTTTGTGTTCCGATGACTTGCAAGAAATCAGACGTTTAATTTTTGGTGACTAAAAAATTCAAAATGTATTACGGATCAAAATTGTCAAGCTATGCCTGTATGCCTAGACTGACATTTGCGAAGACAGACCGTACATATTTATTTAGAATACTACCATGTGACCACTGTCAGCAAAACACCTCTCTAGATTGGTGAGTAGATAGACGATAGCCTGCTTTCTGTATTTCAACACAGCCATGCATGCATGTACTGACTCTTTGGTTTGTCCAATCGGTTGATTAATGGTATTCGTAGACCTTTAGGGCCATTTGACTGAGTCGAGTAAACACTGTTACCCGGAGGTCATTTCCTGTGACCTGAGGTCCTTCCTGCCAACCCAGGCATTTTGTAAAGTTTTTTGGTTTAATCAAACCTAGCGGGAGACAATGATCTGCACCTGCTGATTTAGCTATCGGTATGACTGGCCACCAAAATTGACGTTTCTATTTATTGTCCAATTAATCATTGGTGACCCAATGGGCAGCCTTAAATAGAATGTATTGACTTTATATCTGCTAAGGGAGCCTTCAATAATTACAGAGTGTGGTGGGCAGGGTTAGGGTGGGAATTGATGAGGGTCACTTTTTATAAACCTATCTAGATGATTTTACGGCCAAACCTTTCAATGACAATTTGATATTTCCTGAATAGGAAATTGCAGACAAAATACATCGATTCTTTTGAATACATACACATTATCGAAAAGCTTCACATTCAAAGAAATTATAATGGTATCCTACATTAAAAACTTTGAATTGTTAAAATTGATGAAAGACAAGAGACAAAAATATATTGGACTGATAGTTAAGTGTATACCAATTATCAAATGTCTCAAAATGCCCAGATATTGATAGTTATATGGTTTACATTGGCAAAAAATTGATCATAGATCATTTATAAAATACCATGTA
>LD350418.1:0-15719 GCA_001465055.1 Ptychodera flava | reverse complement strand
CTCAGTAAGGCACTTTCTGTGCTGTGATTATGTCTGTAGGCCGACTGGTATTTAGAATACAAAGAAAACTGACTAAAATACACATCAAGTTGGATTAAAACAACTCTTTCCAGAAATTTATGCTCAAATAACAGATTAGAAACAGGCCTATAATTGGATAAAACATTTGAGTCAAGGCTGGGCTTTTTCAATAAAGGGCGAACTAGAGCTTGCTTGTACATTTTAGTAACTGTACTCGAATGAAATGAGGCATTCACTATTTTGACTAAATCATGTATTACATTAGGAAGACACAGTTTCAACAGTTTAGTCGGAATAGGGTCTAGTGCACAAGACTTAGAATTCATGGCATCAATGATTTTAATAAGACTGGCTTTAGTAACAGGAGTGAACTCGTTAAAAGAATACGGTAGTGACTCATTAACCTTTTCTAAGGCCAAGGACTTTGGAAATTGGTCCCTAAGCTTAGAAATTTTGTTTGAAAAGAAGTCTGAAAAAGACTGAGACAATTGAGTTTTATCATCATGAATTGGTAAAACTGAAGCAGAGGATTTCTTTTCACCTATTAAATCGTCAACGATGCTAAATAGTTTAGTCTGATCAGCTGTTTCAATACGATTCCTGTGATAAGATGCAAGTGCTTCAGTACAGAGTCTATTATAGTTCGCACGTTTTGCCGTAAAGATCAATCTGTTTACTTCAAGCGGATTTTTCCTCCATTGCCTTTCAACTTGCCGAAGATCACATTTGGCTTCACGCAGGGTCGTGTCATACCAAGGGGTGTGTGGTTTGTCACGGATAATTTTCACCTTGGCCGGAGCAACAATATCCAATACATATGACATATCCTCATGGAAGCGCTCAGCCAATTCACTAACTGTAGCACAGACCGTTAGTTTGAGTTTTTGAATAGTGTGAATGGCCTGACTGAGGTCATCAGAGGTCACCGATGAGATGTTCCGTGAAATGCGCTTAATACGGGGTACACGCGGACGTGATAGATCAGTAACAAAACTGATTTAACTATGGTCCGATGGAAGAATGTCACTGAGCTGAAATTCCATGACGCACGGTTCATTTATACGAGTAATAACTAAATCCAGTGTGTGCCCCGTTCATGAGTAGGGCCATGCACGTGTTGTTTAAGACCAAGACTTTCTATCAAGTCCATGAATTGCTGAGTATCCTTCCGGTTTTTATCTTCTACGTGAAAGTTGACGTCACCTAATAAAATCAGGCGACCAGGTGAAATTACAATACTCTCCATAAATGTTGCAAACTCGGTCATAAAGGTCGTCACATTAACGCCATTTTTCCGGGATGGTGGTGGGCGGTAGATGATAACAAGGTGTACAAGATCACGTGGAAGAGTTATGTAAATACTCAAGTGTTCAAAAGATCGGAACGTAGCCGCAATGGCTTTATCTGGATTGACTGTGAGATGTTTAGCCATGATAGCTGCTACACCACCTCCTCTCCTACCTGACCTTAGATTTTGATGAACTTTATATTCAGGGAGGCCTGAGCGGATTTGAGGCACAGCACATTGATTGGACTTGGCTATCCAAGTTTCAGTCACCACAAATACATCAATCTGGCTTTCAAGGATGTGTCCACACAAAGTGGCAACTTTGTTGTTGATAGATCTTGCATTCCACAACCCAATAGAAAGATTTTTACATTGATCATAAGATGACGATCTAATTATTTTGATCAGGTTATCCGGATTTACCTGACGATGACCGTGTGATGCTGGTTTCGGACAATACCCTGTGATGGATTTAATGGAGTTGGTCCTATCAGCAATTACTAAATTACCATTGTTGACACCAGCAGTTAACATAAGGTTGTCAGTTCTCTTGCCAAGCTGACAATGGGCAAGTCTATGATGATTGGCAAGTCTATGATGATTGAACAGATGGTGAGGTGTAAGAATAGTTTTGATTGGCCGTTGCTTCAATCTGCAACATTTAAATGTTTACTTCATTTGGAACACCAGATGTCATCAAACTACTAGAGGTACTTGCATTTATTGAATGTATTTGGCCCAGTTTACAAATTCTGGGCTTTGTCTGGCTACAGTGTTAAATGTGTGTGTGGATCTTTGAGCAGATAAATGGAGGGCTATGTCTCCGATGTTGGACTTTGCAGGGAGGTATTACTGTCAATACGTATGATCAGAGAAATTATCAATGGCATATTAAAATTCACCCAGTCTGTCGGCTCTGTTATCTTTATTGTAACACCAATTTCTTCCATTCTCTTTAGTAAAGTTTTCACTTTGTCTCGCATAGCAAATTGAATTTTTCGAGGCGGATGCATGACCTTAGTCACTGACGGATCAATTTTGATGTGACATTCTCCTGTCACACACCCCAATCTTTTAAATACATCCGGATATTCATCAAGGATATCTACCGGGTCAATGGAAGTTTTCCCATCTTTGTCTGTTGTCACTTCATATAATGAATCCCTGAATCAGATTTATTTGTAAACAGGTTTGCAGATCTAAAACTAGAGTATCATCAGCGTCAACGATGTGAAACTCGGCGACATGATAACGATCCTTATAGCGTATTGTCATTTTTCTTTTTCCGATTACTTTCCTTTTGTCACCAGAATATGTTACAAGTCTAGCTTTTGAGAGTTTTCGTCATTCTGCCCAAGTTTTATCATATAGTGTTTTCCGGATTGCAGTACATTGTGCTCAAGTATTAAGTTTGAATGCAACATTTCGGTTATTTGCAACCAAGTTTATTTTCTATTCCTTATTCTTGATGGTTCTGCCATAGTTCACAGATAAGTTGCTCGTCGTCATCGTGATCGTCACTTTCTTTATCAGTTTCATTAATTACGAGCACTTTTTGCCTTGGCCATGGAGAATGACAAACTTTTGTGAAATAGCTTTTCTTCCAGCATTTATGACATATTTGACCGTAGCCAGGACATCGCATGTTCGCGTCGCAAACCACAGTTTCTACACTGTACAACAGGCACACTGTATAAGGAGGCACCGTGGACCAGTGATTAGAGTAACGGACTCACTATAAAGGGATAGTGTCTTCGTGACCCGGTTCAAGACCCGGTAGGTCAAGAGTAATGGACTTAATGTCGGAGGACGATGAGTTCGAGACTCTAGTGTTGTACCCCTGAGCAAGGCGCACACCTCGTCAGGCTCCATTTGGGGTAATTGGGTTATGCGTACCTCATCCTGTAAATGGGCTAATGCCCGTAGGATGATGGTATGGTATGGTATGGATATTTATTATAGTGACACTTGCACTCGCAGCTCTCCGCTGCAACTGAGACAAAATACAAAATGCAAAACTGTAAAAATACAATACGTGCAATCAGCCCACACGGGCTTACAGGTCACTTCAAAGCGGTAAAGTACAATAAATTAGCACTGGTGATACAAACAAGTTTTCCTGACAGTATAAACTGCTTCAACAAAGCGTGCTAACGGTCTACAACAATTTGTAAATAAAAATTTTAACTTTTCAGGGTCTGATAAGTCACTGAAGTTTGCTAATTTTTCTATAATTTTGTCATATAGTATTCTACGATGATGGTCATATGCCTTACAGTAAAACAGAAAATGCGTTTCCGTTTCTGGGGTACGCAAATCACAAAATTCACAAATTCTATCTTCTACGTCTAGGTCTTGAAATCTACCCGTTTCAATACGCAAGGGGAGGGTACCTGATCTCAACTGAGCAATGAGAGACCTCTGGCTCCGACATAGATTTACCTTAAGGTACTCTTCAGGACCATAGGTCTCTTTAAAAGTTACGTACGTACGTAGCTTGGGTTTGCTCTGTACAGAGCTAGCCCATTCCCATTTAGTGTGACTGTATAATAGGTCCTTTACCAGAGACATATTACATGATACGACAGAATCAAATATGTCAGCCCTTCCTAATTCATTGAAAACATCATAAACCTCTGAGGACCAGTTATTATTGTTAATGTTAAGATCCCAAATGAACACTTTCTTCGTGAGCCTGTTATCAGGCATCACAAGTAACCTGTTCCACATTCTTATCATATTCAACTTCCGTCTCTCCCGTGAAGAGGCCCATCCCGTATCTCCAGTAATGGCGTGAATGGGAGCAAAGCGATTAACCCCAAGGTAGAAACGAATCGCTCTACTCGCAGCACCTGAATTTCTTAAAGCCCCATACTCCACTTCAATAATCCATCATGGGAACAACTCCTACATTAAATAAATGCGAGTATGTACCAAACCACATGTCTTTAAGGAGGGAAAATTTAGACATTATGGCACCCAGGGCTCTTCCAGCAGAGTCAGCAAGTGTAGACGCAGTAAAGTCAAAATTCAAGTGCTCATGAAAAATAACCCCAAGGTACTTATATTTATCTGTATATGTAAGAACTTTGTTTCCGAGGCAAAAATTAAAACGTACTACGTTGTATATGAGTCGGTCTAAAATGAACGACCTGTGATTTAGAATCATGAGCTACCATACGCCATTTTAAACACCAATTATGAACAACTGACAACATTGATTGTAAATTATCTTCATTTTCGGCTAAAATGACAATATCGTCTGCGTATAGAAGAATAGACACCTTGAAATCATTAACTGGGATCCCTAAACGTCAGTTGTTGATACTCACTGCTAAATCATTGATGTATACAGAAAATAACGTAGGTGATAAAACATCACCTTGTCGTACGCCATTTAGTATTTCAAACCACTCTGTATATTTACCATTGACATTGACGCTGCAAAAGGATGCTCTGTAAATACACTTGATCGCTCTAAACATTTTCCCCACAACCCTGAAATACCTTAATTTAGAGAACAACAACTGATGATTGACGCAATCAAAAGCTTTTTTTCAAATCAATAAAGCAAGTATATGTTTGAAGTCCTAAGTTTTTGCGATTGCGAAGAATGGATGACAAGGTAAACACATGATCCTGACAACTTCTGTTTCTGCGCAAACCATTTTGCTCATCAACTAACATATTATTATGATCCAAATACTTGGTAATTCTATTATTCAGAACAGCACTATACAATTTGTAAACTGTACAGAGAAGACTAATTCCGCGATAATTAAGTGGTACTCTAGGATCGCTCAATGCACTTTTTGGAATTGGAGAAATTATGGCCGTAGACCATACAGACGGGATAAGACCTTCATCAAAGCAAAGCTGAAATAGTGTTCGCAGAAACGAAATGATAGCACTGTTTTTAAGAACCTCGTAAGGGATTCTATCTATTTTTACTGCCTTCCCCTTTGCTGAACGTGCTACCACCATTTCAACCTCGTCTAATGTAATATCATTAATGAGCTCATTTTGGCCATTAACTTCATACAAAGGAACTTCATCATCAAATTCCTCAGTGCATACCATGACTATTAAAGAGGTAACGTCGGTACAGTTACACTATAGGGAAAAAGTGCGTGACTAGAGCGAGAAAATGACGCTTTCTCGCAATCGGTGAGAATCTGTTCTTATTCTCACCACTGTCGGTGAGAAAATTTCAATCTCCACTGGAGATTGGTGAGAAATGCATTCCTTGGCGAGAATCAAGTGTGAGAACAAATTCTCACCGGTGAGAATGGAAATTCTCACTAAGTACAGCGAGAATTGTAATTCACTGGCGAGAATCATCAAGACTCGCCTTTCGGAGTCTTTATGATTCTCGCCAATGAACGGCGAGTCTTGATGATTCTCACCAGTGAATTTCAATTCTCGCTGTATTTAGTGAGAATTTCCATTCTCACCGGTGAGAATTTGTTCTCACACTTGATTCTCACCAAGGAGTGCATTTCTCACGAATCTCCAGTAGAGATTAAAATTTTCTCACCGACAGCGGTGAGAATAAGAACAGATTCTCACCGATTGCGAGAAAGCGTCAGTTTCTCGCACTAGTCACGCACTTTTTCCCTATATAGCGGTGGACATCGCCGACGTTGGGCATTGCAAGTAAGGACACCAATAAAATGAGTCATTTGAAAACTGCTTATTACGCGTCTCTCATTATTCCATGCAATCTTGTTTGATTATTGGGAGAGCGAATTACTCTTATATCGTCCACTGAACACATATATGTTGGAATGTGAGCAAAATGGGTGACCTTGAGAGGGTACCACGGGACATGGTTAGGGTACCGGTCTAACTATCAGAGGATAGTGAGGTCGAGAAACGGTAGGTCCAGAGTGACTTACTCACACTGTCAGAGGATGGTGAGTTGAAGACTTGCATGGTTTTGTGCCCTTGAGCAAGGTAATTTATTCCTCATTGCTCCATTGGGTAGTGGGTTATGGATACTTCATCCTGTAATTGGGTAATGCCTGTTGAATAGTGGATCAAATACAGTTACTTGCAAATAACTCCCCTCCGATGCGTTCACTCCCGAAATTTTCCTCGGAAACCACGACAAGTACACGGTTATAATGTTACGTCAAATCGCGGACCTGAACCAAATTTAAGCCCATATAAACCATCCAAGGCTGCACAAAAAATGTCTGCATGCACCTCACTCCGAACGAAGTTCAAGCGATACGAGTTGCTTTGAAATAAACCAGAGAGTGTTCTGTTAACTGTATCATTTCTATGTGGGCATGACATCGACACAAAAATCGTAATATCACCCTTTCAATGTTTTAACTAAGGGACTGGAAGTAAATTAAAAGGGGGGAGAGCCGGGGAGAGGGGAAGATGCTGGCCAGAAATACATGACCCTCCTCATCAACTGCTCAAAAAAAATAAAGACCCTCCTAACGGTTAAGCTCAAAGATATATGACTGCCCTAACAATAAAATGTGTTGTCCTCTGTTCATTTAGAAAAGACAATTACATTAGCAATGTTGTTAAGTGATTCATATATTGTGTTGCAAACGAAGTTCTTTGTCCAAAAATAGCAAATTATAATACATTGGAGACGATGGAGCAATTTTCCCCAACAAAATAAGCTGTCTCTGTACTTCAATTATATGTTTGGTAATTTATGTCAGTGTACGTCGCTTGAAGTTGGAGGTGTGCAATTGCGCGACGGTTGCAAAAATCTGTCAAATCTTCTGTAGTGCGTCTGGTCACTCAAAGTTTTTTTCCTGGGATTCACTGATTCTTCGTAGTTTACTATCGCGAAGCAACGCAAATAAATTGTCTCTAACCAGTGCGTGGAAAATAACCCGGTGCCAGGGATTCACAATACTGCCACCTCTAGGGTAGAAGGGCAGCATCGACGAGGCAGGTACGCAAGTTCTAGAATGACACAACCAAAACGAAATTCTAAATAGTGATGCCAGATGTTTTAATTGGTGGATTCCTACGCGAAGCTGTCCGTGGCGTAACTGATATGACATAGATCAAATGTATTTTGAAATTCCTAAAAACCAATGCGAAGCAGCTCCTTTAAAAATGTTAGGATGGCTCCGCCAACGAACAAATAAAAAACATCAAAGGCCAGATTGAAGAAAACTGTCGGTCTTCTCTAAAAAACAATTCTTGGCCGTTGTAGTTAAAGGGCAATGAACTCATCCTCGAAACTGTGAACTATATGTGACGTCATTATCACGTTGGTGACGAGTAACACACTTCTATTAAACAGTTCAATACGGAACAGTTATGCAATAGTCCATTGTACCTGGCCCGAGAAAATAGCAGCTACAGGTCGTTTACCTGTATATATCGACCACCTATGACATGATATATATATATATATATATATATATATATATATATATATATATATATATATATATATATATATATATATATATATATATATAGGGGTTATTACACGAAGTTTGGGCGATACCGCGTCGTATTTGAGTGATGTGTCCGTATTTTGACGAGTCAAAATACGGACACATCACGAGAATACGACGTGGTATCGCCCAAACTTCGTGTAATAACCCCTTTATCATATAATACATGCATGCTTTGGTTATGACTGTTTTCCTACAGACGCTCCGAAATTAGCGACGAAATCAACTTGAAATCGACCTTGCTTCCTCCAGGCTGTACTTATAAAAAGTTGGTTGCTAAGGAGTGATGACAACCGTATCACTTCTTGATATTATTCCGCTATTTGGCCATTCCACTTCAAAGGAGGGTTTATGGAGCACTTTTAAAGCAAACGATTTCAATATAGTGTACGATGTTGACACAGGTTTTCACAATTTGAAGAAGATTTATTTTTACTTTAAAATGACGGTGGATGTAAAACATAGGCGGGAGTTTGTAAAATGGGTGTGTTTTCGTGTTTTGATACATAATCTCATCCCTGCGTGAAAGTTATGAGGCCGCCAAAATCGGGTCAAAATACTCGCGCCACGCTCAAACTCTATCGAGTATGAACAGCTGAGAGCACAGAGCAAGCAGCTCTGCGACATCTATGAATGCACATACAGTGGATATAATACCCGTACCAGTCAGTTTATCTCGAAGAATTATACATGTTCCCAGACGTCAAATATACCGAATTTACCATCTCAGTAAGCGGATTAGTGAAAACATGAAGTGAGTACACTGTAAGCTGTAGTGTCGTAACTCGTTCGTGATTTTTATTTGTTGCTGTACGAATAAAACATTTCAAAGGTATTTCCGTCGTCTGCTCGTATATTTTCGTTCCTGTCTTGCCTAAATAGAACTAAACTTCCTTTAACAACCTAAGCGAAAGTTTTACTTTCCCTAGATGGTACATTGTATCTGAAACCCGCACTGCATCGGTGCCACCAGACACGAACATGACCTGTGCACTGACAAGTACAAATATCAAATATCATGTGCACCTTCAACCTTGTCTGTCGCGAGTATTTTCGTGCGATTGGATTTCCGTGGCTCATTTACGACTGTAAACGATGTAATTCACCGCTTGTAATTCATCAAACTCATCAACAGGAAACTTGTCGTATAAAAGCGATTCTATCATGATGCTCTGTCAACCGATATCTTCACGTGTAATCATACATCAATGGTGTAATCTTCAGCAGCGTAGACGACACGAAAACACTGCCGCCACGGGACCGGCCGTGAATTGACAGGTGTCGGCAAATTATACAAATACGTTTGTTTGTATGATTTTGGTACAACTGTACTTGTGCCTAAGTGTAATGCCCATAAAGTGACTGCAAACAACATAATTTTGACCATAATCATAATGACATTTCGGATTGTCATTTGTCTTATTCGCTCAGCTGTTTTCTATCTACATATACCAACGATGGTCATGCATACAGCGAAGGTCACGCGTACGCGTCGCTGTAAGTAGTTCGGTTACAGTGAAAATATAATCCATATTTTCACTAGTTAAAATATGGGCTCATATCAGTACCGTCTGAACAATAGAAGAATGGCAATACAGGCATAGCATGTATGATATATATATATATATATATATATATATATATATATATATATATATATATATATAATAGTATACGGTAAAAACCTTCGTTGCAGTTCCCTTAAAAAATCCAGGAAAACTACGCCAGGGTCAACAACTGTAGTAAGCTGACATGAAATGTATTTGTCTTGCAAATAAAAAATACTGTGTACAATATACAAATGTGTTGTCGATAAATCATTTCTAGTCCGCACCAGAATTCTATGTTCTCGGTCGCACTGGACGGCACACACATAGGCCTATAGGTTTTTTGGCAATTTAAACATCAAGCATTTCGATATGATTACCAGTAGGATACGAAGCGATAATTAAAAAAAGCAAAAAAGATATGACGGAAGTTGAAAACACATTCAGGGCTGATAGAACTTTAAATTTAGCAGAACTTTTTTAAGTTGCATCGATTTTACGCGCAGTAATTTTAATCTTTACGGCCCTGATACGGGTTTTGCGGACCGAGGTTGTACGGCGGAAGGGCCCGAGCGTGCGAGGGCCCGTACGCCGTACGGTTGTGATATTATTGAACGGTTGTGATATGTTTCAGTATTTATCAATACAATTTTGTTAAAGTTATGGGCGTAAATTAAAAAAAAACATGAGCCACGCAACTTTGCGGATTAGTATGTACGATGTTGTCATTTGTTCTGTTGTGGAACGCGTCACGAGCTTGTTCTATGCGAACGCCGATGTCACTACAGAATGAGCAAAGATGAGAGCTGATCCTGCTCGTTAAAATACACTTTCTCAGCAAAACATTGAGAGGAGACTATCAAGCACTTGTTTTAAACCAATTCTGATCGGAATAAGATTCGAACTGTCTACAATTTGCTTCAAAACTACGAGCGAAGCGCATAGAAACGGGTTCGAATCTCGCGCTGACGTGCTTTCGAATGGAATGTACGTGGATAGCAACGCGCGTAGCAACGACAACGAAAAAGTTCGAAAAAGCGCGCACACTACCTTATTTGGGCAAAGTGTGCCTGGGCGTGATACGGCAAAATATTACACACCTGTAAGAGCGCCTTTTCCCATAGGTTTACATGGGTACGTGAATCTAGGTATATGATAAAATCGATTATTGACTAAATTAATCGATCAGTTTAGTTAAATCGTAGTATATCAAAATAATCTATTTACGTTCAAGACTCTGAGGGAATCAGTATAAACTCTAGATTATGCACTCTCTGTTTGTCAACAAGTACGACAAATGTACAATTACTGGCGCAGCAATGAGAATTGGACGAGCATGGCGCAAACACGACAGGAATATATCGCAACTGAATTGGGAGTCGACGCGTTATTGTTTTCCGTCGCAGGTTGCTAGGTGCTGCGTTGAGAAGTTATAACAATATGTTGTAAATTGTGACTGGCGCAGGCATCATTCCACTTGATTGACTTGGTTGAAATGCGCACTGCCGGACAAGTTTCCGGACCGTTTATTTAGCAAGAACGCCCTGATATTACCGAACCTTGACTGAGAAGTCCGTACAGTTTCTGTATCTGTAGCACTCCTTGTCAACAATATGCAGATTTTCATCCCAATCTTCGTATATCGAGTGTTTCAATTTTCCACTCTGCTCCCGAGCAATTAGTCTGTTTCATTGATTGAACAGTTTTAACACTGTAACTCGCTCGTTGTCTTTAGTTGCAGACAGACAGAGCCATAGCCAGTAGCCAGTGCCGTCCCAACTCTCTGAATATTCGACAAAAACTTGTTATCGTCAATTTTTGTTACTTTCGCCAACAGCGATTCACATTTTGGTGAGATATAAGTATCAACATTGCTAATGCACTCACATTACCATTCAAATGTGACCCTCAGAACTGTTTGCAACCTTTAAAATATTTACGTTAAATTATTTATATCGTTGCGATATTAAGTTGATGAACTGAATAAATTATAATGTATCAACGTATATCTCAGACTTAATCTATTAAGTTGCACAGTCCTGAAAATGTAAAGTTTTTTTGTCTAATACATACATGTCTGAAATACAAATAGTAAAATAGAAAAAGGCAGACTGGTATATATACTTATATATATATATATATATATATATATATATATATATATATATATATATATATATATACTTATAGATGCGTATATAGATATGGATAATTAGAGTGATAGATAAATGGACAGGTAGACAGACAGATAGATCATCCCATCCATCTATCAATCCATCCATCTACCCACCCACAAATTCGCTAACCTCTCAACCCACCCATCCATACATCCTTCGATCCATCCTGCTATCCATCTAACTGGATCTTTGTAGACAGACTGGAGCTTGGCCTTTGAGAGACTTGAACGTTCTCTTCCCGACATGTACTTTAGATTTGCCCACCGGCTTTCTGTATTTCCCTTTGGTAGAATACACAAGGAGAACATTGTAATCATCCACGTAACTGTGGCAGTGTGCCCCATTCGAGGAGTGGAATAGATACACCAATGATAGTAACGATTCTGTATAAGTCCTTTATCCTCCTATATCATCCCATGAGATGCGGCATACCCATTTTTCAGATACTGACTTCAAAAGGACAGCATGTTCCCACTGCTTCTATCTCTCATTTTGTTTCTACTTCATTTGACTGTGGGTTTTTTTTCGACCACTGCCAGCGCACAGATAGCCATCACAGCCAGTATCTTGGCATGTCTCGTGACTGATGTAGGTTGCACATCCTTGTCTCTCTGAATCAATGGAAACGATAACTGTGAACGGACCGACAACAACAACATATCAACTTCGCCACGAGGCACAGCTAAGCCTTGTGTTGTCATACTATTGATATCATTTCGCCTTTTTCCTGATGTCTGCAGTCACGATTCTAGGAGCTAAGAAAACGCAGAGAAACACACTCAAGCACGTCGGCGGCATTGTCGGCGCTATTTTTTTGCAGTTCTATTCTGACATCAAGCCCGATGAATGTTGCAGCATCATTGCATACAGTGTTGTTAACGGAGAGTGGGCGTACAGCTAAAACAAGATACAGTTACGTGTAAAAAGCGATCACAAAGTTGATGCTAGACTTCACAGTCTTGTAAAATCCCACGAAATGCATTTTTTGCACAGTGATTTAAATCTGTTGATGTCGCCCGTATATCTGAGATTTTGACTGAGTCCAGGGTAAAATGTTGATTGATTGAAACCCTGTTTTGCATGCATTAGAGAAGACTATAGACACACAGAAAAACATGAATGATAATATGAAAACAAAAATGACCTGATAAATAGATAGATCTATCGATCGATCGTTTGATCGATAGATAGATAGATAGATAAATAGATAGATAGATAGATAGATGGATGGATGGATGGATGGATGGATGGATGGATGGATGGATGGATGGATGGATGGATGGATGGATAGATGATAGATAGATAGATAGATAGATAGATAGATAGATAGATAGATAGATAGATAGATAGATAGATTGATGAATAGATAGATAGATAGATAGATAGATTGATAGATAGATAGATAGACAGATGGTTGGATACTTTGACTATGTATGAAAGTCCTAAAGCCAATGATAATATTGTATTCAGCTTTACCTTGTAACTGTGTGTACCTCCTAATTGTCTCTATAGCAACCATGATGACATGTTGCTAGTTTGAAGAATAATGGTGATATTTGACATTTTCGGTGTTTTCCACGCAACATTGACCTTATTAAAATGGTAACCGCTGTGTTTACAAATGATGCATTCCAAAGTCCTTGATTACGTTTCCAAAATTGTAGAGCCGTAATATGTTTATCACCGCACTGGAGGAAAGATGCAGTGCACCATCAAACGCTAAGTTTTTGTTTGAAGATTTTGTATCGACTGATTCAATTGACGATGATAATTATGATGACGAAGATGATGATGAAATTTTGACTTTAAAATATCGGTCATATCGTGCAATTACATTACATTACATTACATTACAAAGTTTTTACATTACATTACATTGCATGACATGACATGACATGACATGACATGACATGACATGACATGACATGACATGACATGTCCTTACATGACATTACATGACATTACATTCCAATGCATTGTATTACATTACATTACATTGCATTAAATCACATTACATTACATTACATGACATGACATGACATGACATGACATTACATCACATCATATTACATCACACTACATTACATTACATTTCATTACATTACATTGCATCGCATCACATCACATCACATTACATTGCATTGTTTTACATTACATAACATTACATAACATTACATTTCATTACATCATATCACATAACATCACATCACATTGCATTGTATTACATTGCATTACATTACATTACATTGCATCACATTACATTTCATTGCATTACATTGCATCACATTGCATCACATCACATCACATTACATTGCATTGTATTACATTTCATTACATTACATTACAAAACATCACTTTACATCACATTACATTCATTACATTTTATTACATTACATTGCATTGCATTACATCACATCACATCACATCGCATTGCATTGCATTACATTGCATTACATTACATTACATTACATTACATTACATTACATTGCATTTCATCATATCACATAACATCACATCACATTACATTGCATTGTATTACATTGCATTACATTACATTGCATTGTATTACATTGCATTACATTACATTACATTGCATCACATTACATCACATTACATTTCATTGCATCACATTGCATCACATCACATCACATTACATTGCATTGTATTACATTTCATTACATTACATTACAAAACATCACTTTACATTACATTACATTCATTACATTTTATTACATTACATTGCATTGCATCACATCACATCACATCGCATCGCATTGCATTACATTGCATTGCATTGCATCACATCACATCACATCACATCACATCACATTACATTGCATTGTATTACATTGCATTACATTACATTACATTACATTACATTACATTACATTACATTACATTACATTACATTGCATTGCATTACATCACATCACATCAAAACATCACTTTACATTACATTACATTCATTACATTTTATTACATTACATTGCATTGCATTACATCACATCACATCACATCACATCGCATTGCATTGCATTACATTGCATTACATCACATCACATCACATTACATTACATTACATTACATTACATTACATTACATTACATTACATTACATTACATTGCATTGCATTACATCACATCACATCACATCACATCACATTACATTGCATTGTATTACATTGCATTACATTACATTACATTACATTACATTACATTACATTACATTACATTGCATTGCATTACATCACATCACATCACATCACATCACATCACATTGCATTGTACTACACTACATTACATTACATTACATTACATTACATTACATTACATTACATTACATTACGTCACGTTGCAAAGAGAAGCCACCTAAATACTGCTTCTCGGCGAAAACAAAAAGGGTTACTCATGATCGGCTGAATAAACGTGTCAGCTATCACTTCGATATAAATAACTAAATAAATAAATACACTGTTAATTATACTGTTAAATTCTATGCTCTGGATTTTGGATGCCACAAAATGAATGAAGTACATTCCCAGAGCAGCGTTGGTTTATGATTTCATAAATTCTCTTTGCTTTATTCCTTATCGTCAAATTACTGACCTTATTACTCCTCTGACTAGTCATAGAAGAAACCTGTGGCATGGATTTTAACCCTGGGGATGTTATGCTCTCTGTATAGATGACATTTACACTGAAAGCACTATAAGAAATGTTGGTACTGAGCCCAACCTATCATCGCGGGGTAATGACGGAATTACCCAAGCCTGATAGCTTCTGCTGTACAAATGACTTTACAGACTGATCTGTGTCAATACTATCATATTTGTCTGAGTAAATATCTGTCTTTTAAGAAAAGAAAACTCAGTCTTTGTACATGGTTGATAATGAGTTCGGCGAAGTCTGACTTGTCGTTTAGATAAGAAACGTGACACTGAATGTTGCACGATTGATCAATTTCTATCATCAATGGAATCTGTCGACTGCGACTGATTGGCAGTGTTTTCAATATAAAAAACATCTATGGCTGGGTAGTTTGCATTTTCCGCTCGCACGGCTCGTTAGCCAGACAGGAGTCAGCTTTCGGGAAGCATCCAACTGCCCGGAGAGGAGACCTTGGCAAGCGAAGATGCTTTGCCAGTAAAGGTATCATCTGGTAGCATATATTTACAATTAAAACGCAACGGGTAGCATTGCCAGGGTGAGATAAAGTTTGGTGTTCGAAGGTCTGTGATTTATTG
>LD350413.1:68773-86714 GCA_001465055.1 Ptychodera flava | reverse complement strand
TTGACCGACTTGGCAGGATAACGGACAGGGGCGCTCGGCAGGAAAAGGGTTTTAATAGTATAGATTTCTCAGTATTGATAATGTGTAGCTTTTCTGATATACAGAGATTGTATCGCTTGCTTATGTTAGACTAGCTCGATGCCTTGTCAATGATAGACCATGAAATGTCATAGAATTGGTTCTAGTTTTTTTTTAAGTTCCATGCAAATTTTGACAGTTCTGTATTCTTTCCTTCTCTGAGAAGGTTTACATCGGCCTCACTAATGGCACCTTTGCGACGCACTTCACTAACCATATGCAGTTGTTCCGCAACGAGAAATATAAAAAGAGTACAGAACTGTCAAAAATCTTTGACATTTCATCGTGTATCTAAATCTGTGATTACAGTATTTTAACTCGGCAATGAGATACATGACCTAGGTAATGTAGGATATGTACTGAATTTCACAACTATATTGTGTAGTACTGTGATAATGAAATCCCTGCGGTGCCGGTAACTTATGTTGCGCCCTCTATAGCTATCCTGATGTTGTGCTGAGGCAAAACAGTGCACCATGGCGAACAGGTGGAGACAGTTGAGTGAAAGGCGATTTTATCTCACGGGGTATATGATCAAGAGACGATTCGATTGAGCACGTTGCAGCCGAAGTCGACATTCTGAATTTATTCACTCACTACTTGCATAAAATAGTTGTCCCTCCGCACAAATGAGGCCAAATAGGACGCTGAAAGGCGCAGCAAAGAGTTGTACACTTGTATTGAAATAGCAAATAGATTGTTTTTTATATGTATACGTAACGAGAGAGAGAGAGAGAGAGAGAGAGAGAGAGAGAGAGAGAGAGATTTTGACTGCACACGTATGTATGTATGTATGTATGTATGTATGTAGTACTTGTTTCTTATTCCATAAATTTAATTAATAGCAAGAATCTTATCTAGGGTAGCATTGATTAGAGTTTAAAATTACGCTTCTCAAAATGTTAACAACCTGTTCATCTGTTACATCGATGGATGCACCATTGTTCGTATGAATTGCTATGTGACATTACGTTTCACAGACTTGTGATACATCTCGGGGTCAACGCTCAGCCTTTCTGATTACACATCTTTTCAAAAACCTTAAGAAATGCGACGTCAACCTGGGTCACTTAGCATAACTTGTTTTTGAACGTTCTTACTTACGCCTACATGACGTCACGACTGTCACGTGTGAAACCTTTAATAAGATATTATCGTTGCTGTCGGTCGCCGACGTGACATCGTCGTCATTCACCGCTATAAAGTGTACCAAAAGTTAATATTTGTAGAAGAAAATATCCTCCTTGGTTTGACAACGACCTTATCTGTTTACTTGGGGACAAAGAACATGCCTCGCGGCAATTCAAAAAATCACGCAGTACCGAGAACAAAGAATTGTTTTCTCGTTTGACGGCCGCTTTTTCTAGGGCCAAACGTGTCAAGTTCTCCGAGTCAGGGTTCTGCCCACGCTGGTCGGCGCTGGTCGCTAGCGACCGGCACTCACAGAAGTCGACCAGAATAAAAACTCGGCGTCCGGCACTATTGTTTTTGTCGTGACACGACCCTTTCATACTCTTCCGAACCTTTAGTGTGTTTTTTTTTTTCGGCGAATATCGAACAAATGGGCGGTGAAAGTAATCAAAGCTAGCCAATATGACAGGCAAAGAAACAACTGATAATGAAGCAAAGAAAATCCAGAGGTGTGAACGATTACTAGTGCTGGTACTTCGCGGGTTCAGCCAGGCGGCTTCCCCGGGTGATGGTTGCTATACTGCCGCATTTTTTTTGAAGTATCACCGCTACCATCGTATCAGTTGTTGTGCCTTTTGCAACATGCCGACTCACCATATTCACACATTGAAAATTTCTGTCTACAAAGATCTTGAGCAACAGTTCTGGTCATCATTCCCCCCACTGCTTTGCAAGAGAGAGGTTCCTATAGTTTACAACTCTACGGTATTCTTACTACGCTACTGACACCATGTCTCTGCTCAAGTTCGTTACGTCCTCCAAACGTACCGCAATGCCCGACGAAAACACCGACCCAGCTCAGAAGAAGGCCAGAGTCTCTATTGATGAGAAGTCAAAGTCACCCCGTAGCCGCCAAGCTACCACGTTTCGCTCGGAGTGGTTGACTGGCCGTGAGAGTTGGCTGTACTACCGTCCTGGTGACGGTATGTACTGTAAATTCTGCCAGAAATTTAACAAACGACCTTACGACCGCGACACATGGAACAAAACGCCGTGCAAGCGACTGAGACTCGGCAGCATCAAAGAACATGAACAGACCGCTGCACATCAAGACGCGATGAAGCGTGAACTTTCGGCCGTAACATCTCAGAACATTGCCGAAGTACTACAGCCCGAAGTTAACAACGACGCGATCTCATCGGCATTCAAAGTCTTGTACTTTTTAGCCAAGCGAAGAATTCCCCACACCACGAACTTTGAACCTGTACTAGACCTACTGACGCAACTCGGTTTATCCGTGAAAGATGATCTCCGCGTTAGTAACAGTGCTACGTACTGCAGCGACAAGTCGATTCAAGAAATGCTAGGTATTCTGTCATCGGTGCTCGAGAGTGATACGATTGAAGAAATGAAGAATTCGTACTTTTACTCTATTATGCTAGACGAAACGACTGATATCAGCATCAGCGAGCAGTTGACTCTGAACTGTAGATATTTCGACGCGACCGGTAATTTATCAGTGAAGTTCTTGAAACTTATTGAACCACTGAAACCAGATACCGACAATGAACAGAGTGTGACACTCGGGGCAGAAACCATCACTCGGCACGTAATGAAGTTTTTGGAAGAGAATCACCTTGACTACAACAGACTGGTGGGTATCGGCACCGATGGGGCAGCAGTTATGACGGGCAAGAAATCAGGAGTGGTTCGACGCTTACAAGATTCAGCGAAGTCGGCGATTGGTGTACACTGCCTGGCCCACAGACTTGCTTCGTCTCAAGCGGCACGCGATGTACCTTACATGAAGTGGTTTACTTCGATATTGCGGCAGTTTTATGACTTCTACCACAACAGCGCAGTTCGCATGGCCGGACTTCACGCGATCATATGGCTCAAATTGAATCTAAAATCAAAGACAATTCCAAACGCTTCTGGAGTTTTGTCCGTATAAAATATAAAAAATAGTTTATTGCCCAGCAGTGTGTATCTGCATGACACACTAGCTGATACTCCTGACGCTATTGCTAATGCATTTAATGTATTTTTTCAATCTATATTTACATCAGATGATGAAAGTATTGAGAATGAATTTCCATCATTTCATCCTAGGATTTCAGACCAACTTTCAAACATATCATTAAGATATCAGGATGTTTTACATGAGCTAAATAGTATTGATGTTAACAAAGCAGTAGGGCCAGATTTCTGTCTGGTGTCATCCTGAAAGCATGTTCTCGTGAACTTGCTACTCCATTATGTATCATCTTCAACAGGTCTTTGCATTTGGGAGTCTTTCCTCAAGCATTCAAAGTTGAAAATGTTACACCAGTTTATAAATCAGGCGACAAATCAATGTAGTTAACTACCGTCCAATGTCTCTTTTGCCATTAGTTTCTGAAGTTTTTGAGAAAGTAGTTTATACTCGCCTGTTTCCCCATGTCAGGGAATATATTTCAGAATCCCAACATGGATTTATGAAAGGTCGGTCAACTCAGACAAATTTAGCAAGTTATGTTGATTTTATTACAGAAGCTATCGACCAGAAATTTCAGGTAGACAGCATTTATACTGATTTCAGTAAGGCTTTCGACACTGTTTTGTCCTGGCTTACATCGTACCTCCGTAACAGAACACAACGTGTAGTTATCAATGGTCACATGTCATCACCATGTGATGTCACGTCAGGTGTACCCCAAGGCTCGTTAATTGGGCCACTTTTGTTCATTCTGTATGTCAACGACATGCCAGACATTGTTTATTGCCATGGATCATCACTGTACTCAATGTATGCTGACGACGCTAAATTTTTTCGCACAATTAGCACACAAAGTGATTGCATTTCCCTCCAAGCAGACATTGATAACGTTTACCAATGGTGCAATACATGGAAATTAAAGCTTAATGTCGGGAAGTGCAGCATCATTACATTTACAAACAAAAAGAAACGGATCACCGACAATTACAGTATTGCTGGTGGTCCACTAGCTCGTGTTCATAGTGTTAAAGATCTTGGTATTCTTCTTACCTCGAACATGTGTTTTAATACTCACATTGATAGTATTGATAGAAAAGCTTTTAGAATGATGGGTTTTATTAAGCGTACATGCGCTAACTTTTCAAATATTTCTACTCAGAGGTCTTTGTATGTGAGCCACGTGAGAAGCCACCTAGAACACTGCAGGGTTATATGGTCTCCATGGCAAGTAACACAAATTGATAAAATCGAACGAGTGCAGCAAAAGTTTATTAAATTTTTATGCTCTAAATCAAATCTGCAATATACTTCAGCAGAGTATTATTCTCTCAGTACCAGGTTTAAGCTTCCCCCACTGATAAGGAGGCGTAAATTTTTATACGGCACTTTTGTTTTCAAACTTGTCAATACACACTATAATTGCTCGTCCATTTTGTACAAAATACCTTTTATAGTACCATGCAGACAGCTGCGTAATAGCTATATTTTCCGCATCAGTGCCTCTGAATTAATCTCAGGAAACACTATCCAATTTTAAGATGTTTAAATACTATCAATGGAATTTTAAAAGATCATCCAAATATTGATTTATTTAGTTCTACTTCCACCTTTCAGCATGCGCTGCAGGGTGCATGTTTTTACTAGTTTCCTTGATTGTTGTTTTTAACTACGTGTTAGTTAGTTAGTTAGTTAGTTATGATTGTGATGTCACTTTTTATGTTTTTGCGCATAGATTTCTTTTTTATATGTTAAGTTTTATTTTCTAGGTGCCTGTAAATGGGCTTTATGCCCGTTGGTCTACCTAAATAAATGAATAAATAAATAAAAAAATAAATAAATAAATAAATAAATAAATAGTCTGCGTTTACAGTACAGCATCGTATGACTGGCTCAAGAACTCAGAGATAGGGCTCTGGCAAAAAATGCCAACACAAAGTAGGAAGGCGCCATGCACGGTGTGAGCGTTAGAGCGGTCGGATCAAGTTGCCAGTGATATGAGTCGACAAAAGTACTGACCCATGCATTGCCTATAAGATCGCCAGGTCACGTGTGACGACGCTAACATACTTTGTATCTTACCCTATATTAGAAAGCAGAGGAAGTGTCGCATTGAATGATATCTTTTGTGAATCTGGCTGAAGCGACAGCCAAAAGGGGCAGAAAACTTCATGCAGTCTGCCAGTGCCCGACATGGAATCTCAATTTTGACCATTCTTTCCACCATTAGGTCGTCACGGTTGCGGATTCCCACGCACTACATTAATAATGTCATGGTATATTACTGTGTTTGGTAAACATAATATGATTATGGAATAAACGTGTATATAAGTACAACCCTGCACAACGAATGGAAAAATACGAAAGCATACAAAACCGCAGCGGCCACCATATCGACTTTTAGATTGGCAACACATGAAGTCGCCTAAAAAGGCGGAATCAAGATGACTTGTCATGACCTTTACAATAAGTCAGTTAGAGAGATGTCAGCTCCCGGTACACAGAATACGCAAACTTGACAAACTACAAACAACTTCCCGTTTTTATCAACATCTCAGTACTTCACTGTTTACATTTCGCAAACAGCCGCCGTTCATGCTGCTCGACTGTTCACCATATGTGCGACAGCATCGAGCGTAGTAGGCGCTCTTGAGATTATCTACTAAGTGGGAAACGGAGACCACGATTCATCTGCTGCAAAACGGGTCGCGGCGATGCAATGCTGATAACAAGTAAAAAACTAATATAATTTGCGTTCGTGTTTTATTTCATTCTTTCTAACTCTCCATGGCATTGTTGATTCTTGCAAAATGGCAGGATTATAGTCGAGTAAGATATCTGAGGGTGTACATACTTTCATCCAGATGTCATCAACATCTGTATTACCGACGTCCACTGAAGGGGCATGGTTGTACTCTTTGAAATTAAATGACAGAGTGCCCACAATATACAATAAAAAAATAATTTTGAATAATGAGTTTGTTGACATGTACTCGTGCAGATTACATCCTGTCATTGTTGCAGAGGCGATGGAACACCAAATAAGTTTGATGTTAACACCATAATCACAGCATGTTGACCTGTTCCCAGTGTACCTGTACGAACCTATTAGAATTATCAAACCGGGGAATACGCAAGCATTTCAATTCCTGATAATAAATGATATGCGGATTTTATGTTTGTTTATCTTATTATACAGCTGTGTAAGATAATTAATTTCAGAAACACCAAATACAGAAACATTCTGCTGTATATGTTTGTCATGTGTTTCAGCAGTTACTTCCTATTCTTTTTTTGATGTAATTAAAAACTGTACAGTACTTTGAGTTTCTACCATACAAAATCGACAACAGGGGTAACAATGTCACCGCATAATCCGCTTGTTTTTGAACTCTACAATAGACTCGTATGCACCGAAAGGAATGGGCTCTAAACCCTCCCTAGCCCAACGGACGAGATATGAAGGCTGTTCACTAGCTTTAAGTATTGATGGCGCCTTGGAAGTGTCTTTTTTGGTGTATACGGTTAAGGTGAAGTAGATGGTCATTCTTCGATGTTAATGACTAATGCATAGTAACCCTAAAAACTGTAAGAGTATCTAAACCACTTTAATTAGCTTATTACCACAGTGCTATAACATCGCCGTTTAATATTCTAAAAACAAAACTAACCAGTATTTAGAAGATTAAGAAACGTTTACTATACTAGGAATACGTGACATTTATGAACTCAAACATTACTGAAAGTGATATGCTACACCTTAAACTAAAATTGTCTTCGAATAAATGAAATATCAAACATTACGAGAAAAATTATCTTGCATTTAAAGCCAAAAAAACCAAAAAAAACCAGAAAGATAAAAGAAACACGATAGCAAAGAATTACGGAATCGCCTTGACTCATTGATTCATCGGACAATAATATTAAACATGTGTCAGCTAATTATGAAAGAACAAAATACTATTTCTAAAAAATGTTAAACAACGTAAAAGGCGCTGCAATACGATTATGGGTAAAATATTATATGAACAGGGGAGCAGTAAATATTATCTAAAACTTGAAAAACAAAATTTCAACAGGAAAACTATAATTACAAAGTTAGATGCAAGAGATGAAGAAATATCTTATCGCAAAAAACACTTCAACTCGTTTATAAGGACCTGTATAAATCAAAAAAAGAAAAAACCGAAAAAGAAAAAATATTGTTTTCAGTACTGTAAACATACACCGACATCAACACGATAAGAGCAGGAATTTTGTAAAGGACAACTAACAAAAAGAGACCTGTTTGAAACGGTTTAACCTGAAAACATCCTAGAAAGAAAAACCCAGGCAGTGATGGATTGATGCGCACGAATTCTATTTGATATTTTGGAACAAACGTGGAACCTACCTTGAAAAAATTTTAAATTACTCATATACAAAAGGTCATCTTTTAAATACTCAAAGGCATCCAATCATTTCTCTCCTTCCCAAACCAAATAAAAATTACGCCGGTATAAAAAAAATGGCGACCCATTTCATTTTCAAACACAAATTATAAAATATCAAGCGGATGTATGGCAGCCCAAATTTCCACATGGCTTTCGCCAAGGGCAAAAATATCATGGAAAATATCAGAAATAATGTCAGTATATAATATACAGAAAATGAAAACCTGCCAGGCGCCATCTCTTTCATTGGTAGTCTTGAGTGGAATCGACAAATAATGGTTTTTCAACAGGTTTGATTCACAACGTGGAATAACGCAGGGTTATCCCTCTTGAAAGCCCTTTTTGTTGTATCGATGAAAATCTTAGTGGTTGTTGTTAACAAGTATGAATATCTAAAAGGGATAACACCTCCTAGTCGCGCAGGTAAGGAAAAGAAAATAGTTGATTTTGTAAATTGCGAGGTGGGAGAGATGGCTAAATGCTTACTAAGTGACCTTCATTGAGTAAACATTGGCGTCACTGTCCATGAAAAGACCACCAATTGAAGCATACATGAAATCGCTCGAATCACATGACGATTGATCATTTCCTCTGCTTTGTTCAGTCTGAGGTGAACCTGAAAACTTCTTCTGATAGCTTTTTTGACTGCGTCGTGAGATTTCAGCATTTCAATTTTGTTTGACGGTTTGCATTGAGCGAGTGATTATTGTCCATGGTGCATAGCTACGTGGGCTTCCATAGAGGGCATGTTTTCGCAGATGGCATCACAACTTGGGCACAGAAACCAATCTTGGCGATTCGCTGTTGGACTCTCGCAAATATCTTGTCGCTCTTCGAGTTTATGATATCCGTCTAATGATACGTCGGGCATACATCCTACTAGATGGGCCTGGATTGTAAATATATCTTTTGTTAGAAACACATTACCGCAGTTTGGACAAATAAAGACCCCTTCTTCTTGATCATGTATGCACACTTCAACATGAGACTGCAGCAAGTCCAGATCATGGAATTGCACCTTACACACTGGGCACTGGAGCTGCGGAGAAGATGCCCAGTCGACTCCTTGGTCTGTTAAAGGAATCCCACATGCTGTTGCAGCTTGTACCCTGGAAGTTGAACCATGTTGAGACGAGCTGAGTAGAACACGTCGATTTGCATTGCTAGGTGCATTCTGATGTTTGTTGACTATTTCCACAAGCGTATTTATGAAGTGGCCGTCCACAAGGCTGTCGACTCCTCCTTCCATTACAGCTGAAGTGTTGTCGGCTCTACAAATCGGACACAATAATTCACCATCCGATACGCGGAGGACACTATCAAGACACCCTCGACAGAATACATGAGAGCAGTATGGCAGTACTTTCGGTCGCTTCAAGCGACCCTGACAAACAGCGCACTGCAAAAGGGCTCCACAGATTTCTTCACAAACTTCAAGAGAATCCATATTTATTTTTGAAATCTTAAAGACACAGCTGAGAACTGGACTGGGTCTGTAGAAATGAAATTGCAAAGAATGAAAAAGGGAAAGGAATTCAAAGGACCTACAACTTTAAATATAACATGAAAAACCTTACAATGTAGCAAAAGGGACAACATTGGGGATCTTTCATTCATTAATCTGGTGAAAAAACAGCTTCAGATATATTTCGAACTCACCAGAATGATAAAAAGCAAACTAAACTAATTTATCAGCATTGCGTGTGATATACATAGAATTACCAGGCAACGTGTTTGCCATAATACAGAGTTCGTTATGAGTAGATTAGTACATTCATTAAGTTAAACGTATTTTGCCCAAGTGGATAGTCTCTCTCTCTCTCTCTCTCTCTCTCTCTCTCTCTCTCTCTCTCTCTCTCATTGTATTACTGTACTCAGTATAGCAAGGCGCAAGTTACTTGACGCATAGAAACGACAAATACTATTAAATATTTCCTAAAATATTACACCATACGTTACTTATGCAACTCCTACGTTATGTCAAAAAGATAGAAGGAATCAAGCACTTGAAATATTTGGACTTGTCCCTGATAGTCTGCATTTACTAACGTTACTGAACACAGCTGCGCTCAGACTTGTATTCAGATTTTCTGTGTTAGTTTTGCATGCATTCCATGCCATTATTACAACAATAAAGAAGGCGATACTGTCTTCCGAGAGATTAGTACTCGATATACCAACAGTTTCCTAGATGCGCATAGTCGATAACCTAGAGACGAAATGCTTAAATATGACACTAGGTAGTAGATCTACTTGATTAAATGTTGGTCTGACACACTGAGGTATGCCAGTCTAATTTGTTTGAAAATAGGCCTCGCTCGACATAAAAAGCAATACAAAAAGTGACTAAAGATCACAGTAGTGAAAGATTTCACACCGCATAGTCTACGACATAGCCTTTAGGATAATAAATTACTTACATGTATTCTCGACGCGTTGAGCACTCGCTTGCTTTCTAGAAAGAAGTGTGGCTGAAAAAATTACAAGAGGAAGCGATCACACCTTTTGGCAAGTCATCGTAAAGGCTTTGAATGCTGCTGACAGAAAGAGTTCCCCACACGGGCCTACAAAAGAGACATGCGAACTGAACATTAAGGAAGAAAAACTGTTTTTAAAAAGATGTCACATTTATAAATGGGTATAAATCGGTTCCAGCCAATAGCAATTCTACAAATACGCGATCAGTGTATCACAGTATATTGACATCATAATTGACTCTCATGTTTTTATAGGCGGATTACAACAATGTTGGCAACATGACAAAGACTTTTAAGTAGTGTTAAAATCAGAGGTGACATCATTGGTAAAAACGTTATTGGTAAGCTAAGTATCAGGCAAACCCACTTCTCCAGTTATCTACATGTGGCACGGTGACTGCCTGGTACATTTGGTCTTATCTGTATACATATTAAAAGTTAACATAGGTCGTCGGTTGTCGGATACACAGCCTGAAAACAACTGTCGGAATCTTTAATGTGTCAAATGAATCTTATATCGAACTCTATTTTTTGTAAATTAAGTTACAGAGTAAAGAGTTAGCTTATCACGACCGAGCAGTAACCGTATTATTGAAGTAGAGTATAAGTAGTGTATTATAGATGATTATGGCTCTGCTTTAAATATTTTCGATATACTTAGCCGCCTCAAAAAGGGGAAGAAGTTTTGAAACACCCGGCAAACATAAAAATTGTTTATGTACTTTTCATTGCACATGAAATAGGCTCTACAATAATTATTTTTCATACTCCGTAAATAGACGAGGAAGCATATTTTGAAGCACATGACAAACAAAGAGACACACTATACCTTTCTTTATTTTTCATAGCATATTAAAATAGATTTCTTTTTAATTTCCCTACACTGTCTTTTTCCGTGTTTACACTTACATGTACGTACTATCTTGCAAAGCAGGATGTAGTAATGTAAACAGACCGTATGTCATTTTTATTACACTGTACTTAAAATGCAATAAAGATAAAGCAACTTCACACATCGTTTATATCTTGGTTGTTTGCATTCAGTAATTTTAAATTTGAAAGTGTTTTTTTACGTTTCGCTGCCTTGTGTATAGAACTGATTAACCACAGCGAATCGGAGCTGTAATATGCGTGTCTGTGCATAGTCTCTACTCCAGAGTGGAGAACCGCATATAACACTACGACCCTTTGACGTTATGTTTCGAATGTTGCCAAACATTCTTCATCAGTCGCCTCAAGTTTAATTGTAGTGGATAAATTGTGTGAAATAGTTGGTAGATTTTGCGTATTACCAGGTTGCCCACTTGAAGTATGTTCTTTCACTCCGGAAGGTAGGATGTCTTTTTTTGCTCACGTGTTCACACACGTGAGCATATGTCGCAGCGATGTCTGTCTGTCTGTCTGTCTGTTGGTCCGATATCTCAAAAACGGCTGATAAGATCAGAATCAAATCTGGTACATAGATTCAGTTCGCAAATGGGAAGAACAAATTAGTTTTTGGTGGGTGTGGCTTGCATACTTTTTGCTCATTTGCATAATTATTTTAGAAAAAAGCGGATATACATTAAAAACGACTGCACACGATTTGACGAGATTTGCTACAAATGTTGGTCACACCAAAATATATCAGTCGTGGGAACCATTAAGGGGTGAAATGAAAAATAGTTGCTAGTTTGCATATTTAATGAACTTTCCTAACTAGGGATATATATCTGATTTGACTTGATCAAAATTGACCAAACTTGGTATGTATATTAAAGATACTACAATTTAACATTCTTGAAAATCATCAAGCATTTTAATTTCACCCAATTCCTAATTTGCATATTTATGACTTTGCTAATAAGGGATATATATTTGAATTTACTGGACTAAAGTTGATGAAACTTGCCACATGTATCGAAGCTACTATGATACAACATTCTTGAAAGTCATTAAGCATTTTTACTGCAGCCAATTCCGAATTTGCATATTTAATGAGCTTTCCTAATAAGGGTTATATCTGAATTAACTTGATTGTACTTGTTGAAACTTGCTTTATACATCAAAGATACTTTCATATAACATTATTGAAAGTCAAAAGACATTTTTACTTCAGCCAATTCCTAATTTGCATATTAAATGAATTTTGATAACAAGGGATATATATCTGAACTGACTTGACCGAAATTGATGAAACTTGCTATGTACATTAAAGATACTATGATACACATTATTGAAATTCATTAAGCATTTTTCTTCAGCCAATTCCTAATTTGTATATTAAATGATCTTTTCTAATTACGGATATAAACTGGGATGTACTTGATCAAAGTTGGCAAAAAATGCTATGTACATTGATGATTATACCAGGCTAAAACAATATCGAAAGTCATTTCACATTTTCATGTCAGCTAATCTATGATTTACATATTTAATGAACTTTTACAGTTCGGCATATATGGCTTGAAGGACTTGGCCAAAGGTACTGATACTTGCTATATAAAGAGCTGATACAATGACAGAAGTCAAAGAACTTTGATATTATGCAACTTAATTGGATTGCATAAAGGTGCATAATTTTAATGCCATTAAACCCTTTTATACGAGTGCATGAAGATTCATATAGACATCACCACTGAATTCCTGTTTACACACCTGTAAGCACTGCATAAAGGTGCATATAGGAGCTGACCAACTTTACGCAAATTTATGCAATTTCATGAAGACTGTTAAATTTGTAATTTCGTCCTGTGCTGTAGCTCTAAGGTACGCTAACGCCAAAAGTACAGTGTTATGGTTTATGAAATAGTTGTGTTTCAAAACTCTTGTGAAATCAAAAGCAGGATAAGATTACCTGAATCATTATAAGAATTTTGCCATTGTTGAGTCCTCTGTTAAGTGTTCCTATGGCAAATATGGTGATATTATATCATGCCAAAATATCTGTAATTTCAATTAAAGGTATCGTCTTAAAGATCATGAGATAAATTAGCGACGAGCTCGATTCCACTTCGTCCAACACTTAGCCAATGTACCAAGCATGCATATCGCCTGTACGTAAAATAAATAATTTGAAAAACCACGGGTTTTAAAATAAAACCTACCTACCCACCTGCATACCTACCTACCTACTTAGAAATAGGACATATATCAGACACTAAAAATGAGAACAAGCATGCAAACAAATGGAAAAACAAAAGATTTAGAAAGTAGCATCATACAGAATGTTATCTGTTGATAGATTCTTGTCACGGCTAATAAGTTGCTAACTTACTGTGAAATTTTGTACGTTTAAGTAATTATGATGTTTATGCTTCTACCCTTCAATATCTCACTCGATTGCACCTTGTCTGATCCCGATACCCTGACCCCTTTCTACCGCTGGCTGCGCTTGTGCTGCTAACGGAAATAGGGTCAGGTATGGGCTACGCCCGGCCGCCATTTTAGTCAGAATCGAATTTTGGCTGGTTGTTAATGAGCACAGTCACCTAACAAGAACATGTGATCAGCACACCTGTACAGTGGCAAGCTTGGAAATTAGACGAAGAAAAACCTGACGTTGAAGTTTTTGAACGGCTGCACTTTCAAGTCTCTGACTTTATACTTCTATGGTGAAATTAAGTTGTTGATTGACAATTATTATGGGTTATTTCTAAGACTTGACAGACTACCCTTCCTAAAGCATGTACGGCACTGAAGTAAGTGATTTTTTCGTTTTCATTCAATGTCGACATATGATGCTTGGTTCGGGGAACAATGTAGGTAAAATGAATAAATGGGCAAACGAAATCAAAATACGAAGGTTACTTCAAGTTGGAACTCGAAATAAATTCAATGCAATCACAGCGCTCGTACAATTGACCAATGACAGCCATAATCACAATATCCCATACCTGACCAGCGGCAGGGGACCAAACTACCTTGCGCCTAACCTACAAATCCGAACGTTGAGGGCGTACAACATACCGCTGTAAAAGCTGATCGTTTGTTGATAACCGCTGCTTCTGTGAAATCTGGACGAGCATAATGGTGAAATGTTGATCTAACTACATTCAAACCCAAAGGCCTACAAACCACAAGTACGGTAAAATTGAGCTAGGATATGGTGAGATGTACATTACAAACTGGTTTTGGTACCCCGGGTAACCCACGACTGCCTGCATGACGTGCGCGTTACGTCCCGCAGAATGCCTGGCTACACATCCGTAGTCACCTTGAGAATCGGAGCCGACAGTCTTAGAAAAAAACTCATAACGCAAAATCAGTGTTAAATATGTTTTTGGTGTAACAAAATTAATTGCATCCTCAATCTCAAATTACGAGAAAGTCGGAAAGACTCATATATGTATGTTGCGCCAGGTGATATAAACTACAGTGATGCAAATCTGACATGTATTATCCGCAATTAAATATGCCGCCGGCTTTCTGAAAAAATGAATGGGACAAATATTTCAGTGCATTTGTTAGCGTAAATTAGTCCTAAAGAGTCGGACATTGGGAGAATTATTGCTGTTACATTGCAAGAAAATGACTACTTCTCCAAAGTCGCGGATATGGAATATATGGTAAAGCGATTATGAAAATTACGGTAAACCGAATGCAATCTTGTATTAGAGGCGCTCATCATCCCTGTCCATCATCGGATGATAATCTTCACTAATATTCCTGTGTATGAAAATGCGTTTTGTGGAAATGATAATATTAGTCGCTTGATACTTTTCTTGCTACTGCAAAGAACGAAACACATGAATAACTATGTGACCATGGGTTAAATACAAATAATATATCACAGAAGATTTACCCATATCGTGGAGGAAAAAATAATGGAATAATGTATAAAAAATTACATGCATAAGCCAAGAAGTTGTAACTTTTTGCTAAGTCTTAATGATTGCGCATTATAAATTGTTGACTACTTTTGTTATGATATCAGTGTGATGTCAAAATGTAGCACAGCTTTAAATCTCTATACAATGTGACAATCGAGTCTCGACTCCAATAGTCCAGTGTACATTCTCTACTTTTCTTAACTTACATAACTACAAAATTATCGTCATTATACAATGTTCATTACGTGGAAATTTCCTGCAAGTCTTTGATTGTTTCTTAACATTAAATAAGATCACACCATGGATACACCGTTCTCGATTGTTCTCTTTGAAATATTTACCAAAAATTAATTAAAAGTATGACGCTATCTCCTTCTCGTACGATCTTGAACCAACCTTTAAAGGCATCGGCCACGTGAGGGACGCCTTGAGATAAAATTCCTAAAAGAGAGGGAGTTACACTATGGCCGTCGAAAATTCTAGAACCTGCAGCCTTAATCATTATCATTTTAAATTACAGAGCTGACTACTTGCAGTCACAAAATGTTTGAACGGTTAAATAATAATGAATTCATGCAGTCGCTATAAAAGAATTATAAAAGTTAGATAGTCCGAATATCTGTCCCCGAGGCGCATTCTACCTTAATGTCATGGTGTATATGTTACTTTGTTCGATAAAACAGTATGAATGTGGAATAAAAGTATATAACCCTGTACAACGATCAAAAACATACAAACGCATACAAAACTGCAGCAGCCATCTTATCCACTTGTAGATGGGCTAGACAGTAACGGAAGTCACCAAACGGGCATAATTGACTTGAGTCGACATTTTCAACAAGTCAGTCATTGGGAAGTCAGTTTCCGGTACACAGAATACGCAAACTTGGCAAATTACAATCAACTTTTCCTTTTTATTGGCATCTCATTATTTTACTGTTTCACTACTATTTACATTTCGCACTCACAGCCGCTGCCGTCCATGCCGCGGGTCTATAGTTCATGATGTGTGCGTCCGCATCGAGCGTAATAGGCGCTCTTGTGATATCTACTCAGAAACGAAGACCACGGTACCTGGGTCGACGTTGCAATGTTGATAACAGGTGAAATACTAATATCATTTGCGTCCGTGTTTTATTTCATCTTTTTCTAACTCTCATTGTCGATTCTTGCAAAATGGCGGGATTGTTGTCGAGTAAGATGTTTGAGGGTGTAACATACTTTCATCCAGATGCTCCCAACAAATGTATGATCAACGTCCACTGAAGAGGCATGTTTGTGTTCTTTAAAATTTAATGGTCGAATGCCTGTAGAAGGCCTTTGTATGTTACCTATAGCTACAACAATAGTATTGACGTGCTGAGGTGACGATTGCTCAACTGTTGAAATGTGTACAACCACACGGGAGCGACAGCATCTCTGATCGATGCAACAAATATTTACACTACTCGACCTCGAAAATGCCTCAATGTCACTGTCAAAAAGAGTTAGAAGTAACTTTTCAAACACACGACATACATATACAGCGGAATCTGTATTTAGTGTTTATAAAATTAATTATCTTACACAGCAGGATATAGATAAAACAAACATGAAAGCCGCATGTCGTTTATTATACAAGAATTAAAATGCTTACGTACTCCCCTTTTCAGGTTTGATGATTCTAATAGGCTCGTGAAGTTACACTGCAAACAGGTCAACACGCATTTATTATGGAGGTGCCATCAAACTGATTATGATCCATCGCCTCTTAAATATATAATCAATGTATTGTAATATTTTTGAATGTCATCAATATATGACAAACATAGCAACGCTGAGATGATCAGAATCCAAACATAGATGTCGAGCTACATATTTATTGGCAGAAAAATGAAGGACAATACAGGCTACTATTAAAATCATAATATCTGACACAAAGGGCACGTGATGTGTTCTGAATAGTCCATCTCGGCGCACAACTGTCAAATATTGGAGAAAACCAGCGATGCTTGATACCGATGGAAATTGTACCTGCAGGTGGTTAGGTGAATGCAATGACTCTGGACAAAGATCAAATTAGAGGCAAAACTTGAAATAAGTAATAAACTTGGAATTGTGTGTCTACAAATGTCACCCGCTTGTTCTTGGAGATATCTGTGTCCAACCTCGCAGCTGCAAAGGCACGGTCCGCCATGAAAAGTGTGAGGAAGCTGTACTAAGATTCTCTCACGTCCTTAGTACGCTTGGAGTGTGAGAACATCAGTAACCATGTAAACCTGTGTCGAAATATTGATATTTAAATTATTTGCGCGGAAAGTGCACTACAGCCCCTCCTGTAAAGTGGAATGGCCCAACAGCGGAATGATATAAACAAGAGTCATAACGAAAGTATGCATTAACGGTAAAGGCGTTATTACACGTAGTTAGTCGATATCGTACTCTCGTGCTGTGTCCGCATTTTGACTCGTTGCTCCGCAGTTCATCAAAATACGGACACATCACTCGACTCTTTCATTTTTGAGACTCGAAGTACATTAATTACGAAAAACATGACTCAGTGAGCAAACTGTTATGTTGGAAACATATATATTCTTTAAAATAATCATGTTAAAGTTTAAGATGGTTTGCGCCTCCAACATGACAGAAGAAAACTTTTGCTCAAACTTTCCGAAATAAAACTTTTTAATCAGTCTCTTACCAAATCAAGAGTCACCGACTATAGAACTTCAGTAACCTAACATTTTCCGGTATTTGACATTCAAAATGGCTGCGGCTGTCATCCCTGTAATAACTTTAAAGGGGAAAACACACTTCTTGATTTTGCCAGACAAGAAAGAAATTGTACATAGTTGAGAGTCTGAATATCCGTCTCCGAAGCACAGTGTTCCTAACTCAAACTATGTAAGGGTGTTGTTTCAAGAATATATACTTCCTCATTACCAAAAAAGAAAGGCGGAAATAGACTAATAATAATTTGTCACTCTTATCAGCCTAGGTTTAGCAAGCAGTGGCGTATTTCACATCGCAAAACTAAGCAGCTTGATTACAAGAAAA
>LD350413.1:30649-52007 GCA_001465055.1 Ptychodera flava | reverse complement strand
GAAAAAGATGGAAAACACGCACTTTGATTAGTGTTGGTGTCTGATAAGAGAACACCAGTTAACACGTCAGTTAGATAGCGATACCGTATTTTGGCGATTGTCCGTGTTTTGACGAGTTGTGCAGTAACGAATCAAAATGCTCGTGGTTGCTAAAGTATGCCTGGGAGACGATGAGCAATGCGCTGGCAATGGCAAAGGTGACTGAAACCCAGCCAACAATAATGGAGTAGCCGTAAGAAAAATCCTCTGCATCTGGATCTTCAAGTTGTTGTACCTCAGTGGTATAGCCTCTCGCGAACCAGGTTGTCCCGACCAGTCCGAATAAACCTGAAGAGAGAACGGAAACGCCATTACTAATCCTGTTCTTGTTTCTGATGTTCTGTCATGTTACTTATTTTCTAGCCAATAACAGCTCAGTAAAAATAATCAAACATTTGATGTTATAACATTTATCAAGTCGTCGATTATATATTTCTGACAGAAATAATGTAATTTACGGCTGGGCCGACTGGAAAAAAAAACTAGAGGTCCGCCGTTGATAAAAAATAAAGAATTGCTTCTGTTAAAGGTGATTCTGTTCCTTAGTCAGGAAACATGTGAACCACTACATGTCCATAAATAATCTTTGAGAGAATGTTCATCAATCCTAGTTCTAGCTTAAAACGTTTTTAGGTCACCCACCTGTAATGGCGTACATTATCCCGACGACTATATATAGTTTGGCTCTCTCTGCGATGAATATCGGCAAAGTGCAGACCAAGGCGATGAGAGCCAAGATATAGGCTGACACCATACATGCTCGTGTAACATATATGAAAGCTGGAAAGGATGGAAAAATAACAAGTGATAATATAAGGCTCGGTTTTTTTATTAAACGAAAACAGACAATGGTTATGTAAAGAGCTGCAAAGCCTGTCATACGTTTACACGAGGTAATAAAATATTCTTCCCCATTTTTGAGCCGGAAATACAAAATACAAATTCCGCTGAGCTCAGAGAGGAGACTCAGTTTTTTATCATGGGCTAAAATTTACGGTGGAAGCTCTTGCTGCCACTCATGACTTTATCAATATTTCATTTTTCAGAGTAATGGTCTATCAAATACTGTTAAATTGTAGTTACAGGGGTACACTCACCAGGCATGTCGTCGCGAATGATCGGGAAGCCCTCACATATCTTCATACCCTGACCGTTGTACTCACAGACTCGCCATAAACCCATTGACGCTGTCCACCCCTCCGAATCCGACGGCCTACTTGTAATCCAAAAATCAGTCGCTGTACTAACAGCAATAAGGACGCAAACAATAACGAATAACGACACTCCAACCACAACTTTTGCTCCAGCCATGTTCATCCTCAACGTCGTTTGGACCAGCACTGACAAAGTTGCAAAGGCGGTGGAACTACCTCCCCTATATCATGCGTGCGCTGATTATACCTGTCAATAATTAACGACATGTATTTACACGACGTCTGCAGTAGTACAACAAATCAGCTATTAATTATGATTAGGCGTTTTCCTTGAATTCTTGACCTCTTTGCAAAAAGGTGTCACTAAACACCACGTTGCAACAGGAAAAAATATCTTAACTTCTCTTCTGATCTGGTATTTCCTCATACCAAAATAGAATATAGGTGATGAAAACAAGTCGTATCCCGGAAACATTGGGTCCTAAAATAAGAAGTTTTGGTCTAAACTGAGATATGGATTACATAGGTAAGGGCGCACACATCTACCATTTCTCCCAGCAGATTAAATCCCCTCACCCCGCCATCAACGTCAGAAATGGTGAGGTATCACTTGCATTAGCACTGGTTTAGGAAGCAATCATATCATATATTTTCAAAAATACACTGGAATTGATTTTTATTTCTCATAAAAAGAAGCACTTGTCAAGACGTCGAAGGAGCTAAAATACTTTACGAATACTTTTAAATTTCATATAATGACCTCTTAACTGAATTCTTCATTTCGAAGTCCAGTTGCAATGGTTTAAATTTTCCTTTAGGACATTTTAGGGCAAAAGTTTAAGTCTTTCAACGTGGTGCAAACTACTTCAATCCAAAAAAGGTGTATTTCAACTTGGAAACTAATATTATCTTCTCCGTTCAACCACCGCAGTCAGCTTTGCTGCCAATCCCCATTACTTTTCAGCAAAAGGATGGTGAACCAAGACCAATGGTCTTTTCAATCGGTGGACAAAAATGCTGTGTGTTTCAATCAATCGCAGATTATTAGCACTCAAATAACGTTGTTCTTTCACCACTTATATGGGCACGCACTATCAAGGCAGGAGCCGTTTGACGTGCTTAGCTTGTCCTCGGCTGTCTATATTTGAACTTTCATTTCATCTTTCCTATAGGCTGTCTGTCTTGTCTCTACAATTCATATGGAAATTTAAAGGCGATGTCGACCGGTCGACGTCATACAGACTCTTTGCTTCATGCACAAACGCACAATTTCTGTGACAAAAGAATGGGACACTCTTAAACATGTTTAGTAGTATGAGTACGCCGCGGCCTTTGCCAAAAACTATGGATGTTTCTCTATACACTGTTTCAATTCCAAGACACCTGAACGTTTGGTTTCCTCATTTTTTATTTAATTTTTCTTAAAAATTAGATCGATATTTCACAAAATAAATGTTTCATCTTCACAGACTTAAATTTCAAACAGACACATCAGCGTCTTCAGGCTTCCCTACATAACAGGTATTTAATGCAAGGCACGTGTTACTTACAACTCAGTAAATGTACCAGTAAACGTTCTGCATAACTAAAACTTCACCTGGATTGTTCTAGTTTAGCGTTGTTTGTCAAGTTTATCTGTCATGTTTTTTTTACTTTAAGTGGTTTTTCCTAGTTTATCTCCCATGTATACTAGTCTTGTTTATACTATCCACGACACCAGGGTCACTTTCTGTCTTTATCAATCAGTCACATAGGGATTGCTGTGTTTGACACGTCGGGATAGGGTGATAAATTTATTTCATATTGAAGCCTTAATTTGTAAGAGTTGGTTGCTTTTGGTGGACTTGTCCATGGTTTTCACACAGCCATGGAGTAGAGGTGCCAGTGGTGGAAAAAAGAGTTCATTGGGTCAATGGATAATATTGGCGTTGATTTTAAAATCATGGGATGACAGCGCGTACGTTTTGACACAAACACGTAATTCCATCAAAAGGCATGTGAGGGGAAATATGCAGTACAAAGGATTTGGTCGCCGCTAGTTTAATTGCAAAAACAACCATTAAAATGAGTTATCATGACGCATTAATGAACCAAAAATACAACAGTGTGTGCAAAATCAGGCAAATCTTATTGAAGACAATAAAAAACCCACGACAATATTTAGAATACCATACAATCTCAAAGAATAGCACCGACAATTAACTATTTCCAGTGCCATTTTTATCATATATCTGTTTCGTTCAAATCCAAGTTAAGTGCATTAGATGAATAAACACGCAATGCTTTAATTTAAGGTAGATTTCTTCGTTTAATTTATAGTCAAATGGCTGGATGGAATGATTGTATTTAAGATAGCTCATATTCATTCAGTGTTAGTTCGTAATGCCTTGGGTGAATAAACATGATTTTTTGTAGTTTAAGTAGATCATCCTTTAAGGTGGTTTTGCACACAACACAGTGTATTTTGCTCAACAAAATGACCTGTTTGCTTTCCGGAGATTTCAGAACAGGCACCCTTCGGTAGTTTCCGGATTTTCGCACACTTTTAAAGCGAAAGTATTTTCCGGAAATTTCTTAGTGTTTTTGTCATTGAATTCTGTAAGGAAGTGGCGTGCCTTGCGAGAACGGGAGAAACTTTCAGCTTCGGGGATGCTAGTTGAATGACTTTCAAAATTCTTCCCACATTTTTATGAATAAATAATAAGTATGTTTGAACCAAATTTGAAAGTCCTCTATCAATACTATCAGACTTTACCGAATAGTTGGCGATCAGTCATATCGTCTCCTACAAGTTTGTCATGGAAGGAAGTGTTTATGAACTGCTGGCGTGTTATGTTTTAATTGGCGTGAAGCAGTGGTTCGGCCCTGGGAGCAATTAAAGTAAACATGAATGCGACAGAGAGTGCGATTCCACCGACTTGTCAAAATCACAAGGAAAGGCCCGGTGCATTGTCTACGATTAAACGGATTGATTTTGTTTCCTCTTTGTTCCAAGGTAAATTCTAGGCGCATCGGGTTTTTGCTTGTGAGTCAAAACTGTTTTATTCACACCTAAAAATAAAGGCTACCTTACTTTTCTGCCGGTATGACAACAGTTCCGAGTTTGTCTACAACTCGCTATCTATAAGTTCTCATTTCTTTTTTTCCGAAAAGGACAGCAGTGAAAATATTTGTCATAGCTACTGTCTGCAAGTTCGTCAGTTTCGAGTTCGTCTTTACATTCGTCACGAAAAAGAAGGCCTTGTTGTGACAGACGCACTTGTCCATGTTTGTTTGTGTTTTTTCTCGATGGTATGTGTTTTTTTTTATCAAAATAGGGCGCCACTCACAGGACTCTGGCAAATCTCGTCCTACTTTCCGTCTTTCCGCATGTATGGCAGTGAAATAGGTAATTTTTCGGTTCGCATTCAATGTCGACATAGGATGCTTGGATCGGGAAATAATGGAGATAAAATTACTCCATGGGCAAACGAAATCTATATTCGAAGGTCACTCGATGATGGAATTAAATTCAATGCAATCACTGAGCTCGTACTATGACCAATGACAGCCATGCTTAAAATAACCCACACCTGACTCGATTTTCGTGACCAGCGCAGCCAGCGGTAGAATGGGGCAAGGGACCATGCAAGCTTAAAGCTTGCCTACAAAACCGCACGTTGGGGCGTGCAATATACCACTTTGAAAGCGTATTGTTTGCAGGTAACTGTTGCCTCTTTGGAATCTAGACGATCATTATGGGTGAAATTTCGATCACACTACGTTCAAACACCAAGGTTTATAAACCATGAGTACGGGCAAGTATGTGGTGAGATGTAGTTTACAAACTGGTTTCGGTACCCTGGTAAGCCACAACTGCCTGCATGACTTGCGGGTCACGTGACGGAGACTGCCCGATGGTAGTTGCCTTGAGAATCGGAGCGTACATTAGTCCTCTGTTGCACATAGCATAACGAAAAATCAATCTTACATATATCGTAGTGAAGTAAACTTTATTGCATCCCCAATCTCAAATTATGAGAAAATCGAAAAGACTCGTACGCTTATATCTAAACGAATATCGTCAATCAATATTGCCGCCGATTTCCTGTGAAAATTAAAGGAATTAGTGTTACAGTACTTTTGTTGACGCAAATTAAATTTAGCGAGACTAGACCCGGGCATCGGGAGAAATATTGCTGTCACATATCAAGAAAACAACAACTTTCCCCAATGCACGGATATAGAATATATGGTAAAGCGATTATGAAAATTACAGCAAACTTAGAATGCAATCTTGTATTAGAGCGCGCATCATCTATGTTCATCATCGGGTGATACGCTGCGCTACTGTTTCAGGTGAATAAAAATGCGTTATTGTGGTAATGATAATATTATTCCCTTGATAATTTTCTTGCTACTGCAAAGACAAACAAACATGGATAACAAATCGGGCCGTGGGATAAAACTAGTGTCGTAACACAGATAATATGTCACAAGAGTTTTTTCGACATGATGGAGAAAAATGGAATAATACCAACAATACTTGCATAAGCAATGAAGATGTTACTTTTGCAAACTGATTTCGCATATACATTGTAAACTACTTTTGTACAATAAAGGGTTCATTACACGAAGATCGTTCGATATCCGTCTCATTCTTTCATGTGACTCGTTTATCCACAACTCATCAAAATACGGACATATCACTCGAATCTTTCATTTTCGAGACTTGATCTACCTTAATGACGAAAGAAGATGACTCAGTGAGCACACTGTTATCATGGTAGAAATATATATTCTTTGAAATAACCAAATTGAAGTTCGAGGTGGTTTGCGCCTCGAAAGTGACGGAAGAAAATTTTTGCTCAAACTTTCCTCGATGAAACTTTTAAACAGTCTCTGACCAAATCAAGAATAACAATCAGGAGTCACCGTGCATAGGTTGCAACTATAAGAACAAGTTACCCAATATTTAGTGATACTTGACATTGAAAGTGGCCTCAATCCATATGATAACTCTGTGGTGAAAATACAATCTTTGGTTTTGGGGAAACTAAGACGGTGAAAACGTTTCTGGTTTCAGGAGCTTCAAAATGACCACAATAAGTGCCAGATCAGATAAAAATTGTAAATATTTGAGAGTCCGAATATCTGTCCCCGAGGCATAGTCTTCGTAACTCCAACGATAAGGATGGTCTTTCAAGAGCACCATAAACTTCCGCTTTTGGCGGAAATAAATTGTCGATGAGGTGTCACTCTTATCAGACTAGTTTTAATGGGGAAGGAGTGGCATATATCTGCTGGGGAAACTAGATGCCTTGATTAAATAAAACGACGGAAAAAAACATACTTTGATTTGGTGTCTAATGAATGAACACCATTTACAACGTCAGTTACGAGCTATACCATACTAGCAATTATACGCTGTAACGTGACATTAAGGAAGACTTGTATAGCGCTCTTGACTTCCAAAGTATGCCTGGGAGACGATGAGCAGTCCGCTGACAATGGCAAAGGGGACTGACACCCAACCAAGAATAATGGAGTAGCCGAATGAAAAATCCACCCCTGCTCGTTTAGCATCTTTGGAATAGACACTGGCGAACCAGGCTGTCCCGACCAGAACGAGTAGACCTGAAGATAGAAGGGAAATTATTTTACTCATCCTGTTTTTGGTTTTTGTGCATTGTCAGCGTGAGTTTACTTATTATTTCCTAGCCAATCACATCTCAGTAAAAAAATCAAACATTTGATATTGTAACACTCATCAAGTCGTCAACCATATATTCCTGTCAGACACAGAGCTGGCTTAAAAGAAAATATGATGTAGCAATGTTGATAAAAATGAAGAAGTGCTTCTGAGGTCACATCCTCAATTAAGAAATGTTGAAACCACAACAAATCCGTCGATTATCTTTGATAGAATTTTCAGTAGTGCTACTTCTTGCTTGACACGTTTCATTGAAAAGATTACGACTGAAGCCCACCTGTACCGGCATACATTATCCCGACGGCGACCATGCGCAATTTGGTCCTCTCTGCAATGAATATCGACGCAGTGCAGACCAGGGCGACGAGAGCCAAGATACAGGATAGTACCATACATGCTCTTGCACCATACATGAAAGCTAGAAAACACAAGAAATAACCAATAATAACATAACACACGTTTGCCCTATCAACAAAGACATGTCATATTTAAATGTCAACTATTACAAAGCCATCTTATCCAAGCTCAAATACAAGCTAATAATATACACTTCCTCATTTTCGGGCGGCAAAGCTGATTGCCAATGTTCCATTGAGTTTAGAGAAGACTACAATTTCATCATTTGTATACACTTATGCTCTTGCTTCCTTTCATTACATTATCGATATTTCAATTTTTCAGAGTGATCGTCCGTCTAAGATCGATTTGATAAGTTGCAACGTTGGTAGACTTACCACGCAGGTGTTCGGTGAAAGACTGACACACCTTTTCACCGTTTGTGTAGGCACACAATCGCCACAAACCTACTGAAAAATTTTCCCCTTCTATAGGCCCAAACGTACTCCAAAAATCAGTCGCTGTTGAGATAGCAATGAGGACGCAAACCACAACGAATAACAACACTCCAACCACGACTTTTGCTCCGGCCATTTTCATCCTCAACGCAGTTTGGACCAACGCTAACAAAGTTGCAAAATCTGTGGGACTAACTACCCTGCAATGCGCATGCGCTAATTTTACCTGTCAATGTTTAACCATTTGCTGCATCATATCAACGTCGAGTAGAATATGGGTTATGAAAACAAGTCGGTATCCCGGAAATAGTTGGTCCTAAAATAACACGTTTTAGGCTAACATAAGAGATGAGTTTTGTAGGTGAGTCGGCGGCCACACACTCCTTGAACCGGTTACGCCGCCGCCCTTTACTCCCGAATGCGACAACGCCTACGACTAAAGAGTGGGGTGTCACTTGCATACTAGCCATGTTTTAGGTGACAATCACATATGGCATTGTCAGAAAATATTCATAAAATGCACTGTAATATCCTTGTATTTCACATAAAAATCCACAAGTGAAGACGTGAATGGAGCTAAATCGATATACGACCGCTGTCCATTTTTGCACGGTGATCCCGCCGTTTTATTTTCATCTCGAAAGGTAATGGCTTAAAGTTTTCAGATTTTGTAAAAGCTGAAGTCTTTCAATTTCGACGAAAGTGCAAACGACCTTGAGTTGGAAAAGATGCATTTCGCTGTGCAAACTAAAATTTTCTTCTCCGTTCAACCACACTGTAGTCTTGCCTGTCAACTGACATCACTTTTCTACAAAACGATAGGGCAACCAAAAACCGATTCTATATTCACTGGATAGAAAAAAATGGTGTGCGTTTACATCAACCACAAATAACTAGCAATCAAACACTGAACGATGACATCTCGTTACTTAGTAAGGGCAGGCAGTATCAAAGCGGCCGTGTTCCGACGTTCGCTTGCCCTCAGCTGTCTATGCTTGCACTTTGGCATTTTCAACCTGGTGTTTGCTCTAGGCTCTCTACTAGTATCTTCTCTCTATAATTAACATGGAGAGGCGATGTCGACCAAGTCGACGTCCTACATACTGCTTGCTTCTTTTCGTGTACAAGTACACAATGCGTTATTGCTGTGACAAAGGGAGGGATACTCATCAACATTTTCAGTAGGCCCTGCCCGAGCTAAATTTTTTTGTGTACACTGTTTTAAGTCCAAGACTCCAGAACTATGAAATTTCTCATTTTTTATCTTAATATGTCTTCAAAATTAGATATTTCACAAAATAAGGGTTTGGTTTTCATTAAAAAATTTCGGCGCCTTCCGTAGATTTCACGTAATCATTGCAATGCACCTCCACGTTTTACTTACAACTTCTCGTCGTTGTAGAATATATCAGTAAACATTTTGCATGACGTAAACTGCACCTAAACTATTCAAATTTAGCGGCGTTTGTCAAGTTTATCTTCCAGGGGCAAAACATTGAGTTTTGATAAGGCCCTCGTCAACAGACACGCCACGTCCAACTCTGCTTCACGAAACAATGCCATTTTCATTACAAAAAGTTTTTCAAAATCCGAAGGTTTAATGATATTGCTTAAGACATCAATGAAGGGAAATGGTTCGATTTCCGACGCAATGTACACACCCCCTCCAGAATTGTGTGATGTATTGCTGATAATAACTACGTCGTAAAAAACTCAGAAGTATAAATAGCAGACTGAATTTCATTCATTCTTTACTTCCGCTTCATTCCTACTGAAGCCAAGACTCTTTCCGTGGAATCGAATATGCTATTTCACGCTGTTCTTACCACAAGGAAAAATACGAGATTTCTCAATTGTCTAACCTCATCTTTCCCCCTGCGTTTTCATTTTTTTATTCAACTTTGTATGGTCATAGTCATGACAAAACATGCACCTATTAGGTATTATAGTCTGTCCGTGGTTAATATATGCTTAGTTCTGATGTTGATATTTAACAGCGATGCAAACATTGTGAACAATCAACATCTTCGTCAGGACACCAGGCGTCCAAGTTTAAATCATAGACATGGGTTTCCAGTAATTTGATTGGATGTGTAGAACATGGAGGTAGTCACGTTTCTACCTTCATGGCCAGAAGAATATGTCTGCCTAGCAATGTATGGATGTGTCAACGCCTGAATGAGTGCACGTACTGCACAGTTTAAACCATCCGCCACACAGTACCCAGGGTTACTGGTGAGGTGGCAAATTTGATCGATTGCGATACGCCCTACGTGGCTTGTTCGAAAGAATAGAGTTGACTATGTTGTAACCGGTGTGTTGTATTATTATCGAATGCATGGGACTATACCCGATGGTAACACAATCAAAGACTTTTCATTTCGACCGGTCGGTCGCACATAATTCCATGTTTTATAATATTATGAACCAGAATCCCGTGGTGGCAAAGGCGAGCTGGCTTCTTTTACTTTCGAATGAGGCCTGCCCCCGTTTCTGCCTGCACTCAAATGATGTGTTTACATCGATCACACATTGTTAGCATTCGACAAAAATATGATATTTCGCTACTAAGATAGCGTTGTGCCGTAGTTTGCTTGCCCTCGGCTGTCTTTGCTTGAATTGGCCTTTTTTTTAAATTATGTTTTTCCCAGGGCTCTATTCTCCCTTCAGTCGACACAGATGTCGAACAGGTCGAAGTCACGCGGACTATTTGCTTTCTTTACTGCGCAATAGGGTAGATACCAATGTACATTTTGGGCGGCCTCTGCTAAAACTTCTAATAAAACTGTTTCGAGACCAAGTCACACGTACTTTTTGTTTTCTCAGTTTGTTTCAATTTTTCTACCAAATTAGATATTTCTCAATATAAGTTTTTGATCTTCACAAACTTAAATTCCACACAGACATTTCAGCGCATTCAGGCTTCCCTAGACGACTGGTAATTTGCAAAGCACTATACAAGTAAACGTTCTGCATGAAGTAAACTTCACCCGGCGTTGTTGGTCAAGTTTTTTTGGTTTTTTTTAGTTCGTCTTGTTTAGCTCGCACGGGTAAATCAGTTAGTTTTGATAGTAAGGCCCTCCTCAAAAGACACACACCACATCGAACTCTGTTTCATTCAAAATACAATTTCCATGACTACATTCCGGCAAAATCTGACGGAAGTGTGATTTTGCTCCAACATCGAAACTTGATCCCACTAACGAAAAAAGGCTCCATTGTCAAGGCGCGCAATTTTCGAACCTCCTCTACCATTGTTGAATTTGGTCATGAATATAGCTAATATGTAGTATAGCGTAACACAGGAGTATAAATTATATAACAGAAATAATTTCACTTATTCTTTAATCGTACTTCCGGTATATTAATCCTGCAACCAAGACACTCTCGTGACCATTAGTTCGCTATTGTCTTTACCATCGTACAGATACGGGATCACTCCATTATGTATTCTCGTTTTTTTTTTCTCGCGTGTTTTTTTTAACCTTTTCACTCAACTTAGTAAGGTGATAGTCATGGCCAAAGATGGACGTACTGTAGTACGGTATTGACAAAAAGTTTGGCGGGCTGTTTTACACTCGGCCGTCTGGTTGATGGTTATAGTCTGTTAACCCGATAAACGTTCGTTCTCAATTTCGATGATGAACAAGTAAAATTCAACACCAGTACATCATGCGTCCCTAGTGTAAAATCACACACACGAAAAGAATCTTGCCGATTTTCAGTGGTTAAAAAGAAACCGATTCAGATTCTTGTAATGTGGTAGGATATGTGTCATGGAGGGATCGCGCTTCTTCCTTCATGGTCAGAAAAATATGCCTGCAGCTGCTATGTGTGGATGTAAGTATAAACACCTGATAGGTTGCATGGTCAGCAACTGTACTGCTCTAACTCTCCGTACGCGTGACACAAGGGCCTGTTCCTGTCTTTGTCAATCAATCACTTATGGGTTGATGTGTTTGGAACGTCGGGATAGATTTGTAAACGCTGATTGAACGTCCCTGGACCGGCCAACCTTCTGTGGTTTGAAACAAGGAGTTGAGGGTGTGTCAGTGATAGATAAACGAGCTTGACCAAAAGCTCGACCAATCAGTAAGCATTGATAATCTTGCCGTTGTTTTAAAATTATGCGATTTTAAATAATGCATAAATTTTGACGCGGACAGTGCTCACATCGAAGATACCTATGAGGGGAAATCTGCAGTACGAGAATATTGGTCGCTGCTTATATTTTCTTTGGAAAGGTAATCCGATCAGTGAAAGACTGTAATATCATGCTTCGCTAATATATCAAAAGATACAACACCGTGTGCAAAATCAGACAGATTTTAATGAAGACTATATTACTAAGAAATATCCTAAAACAATATGCGGAATACAATACAAAAAAATCACAAGGAACAATACCATAAAGGACTGCTTCTAATACTATTTTCGTCGTTCCAATCCAAGTACAGGGGAAGAATTCGAATAAACACGGGATGCTGTATTGAAAGTGGATGTGTTCGTTCAATTCTCAGTCCTATGACTGGATAAACACCAAATAATGGTATTTAGGATAAATCATATTTATTCAGTGCTTAGTCCAATGGGTGAATAAGCATGACTTTTTTTCACTGGTATCACAGTCGCTGTGGATAGAGGGACTGTGATTGTACATAGAGCATCACTTAAAGGGAGGTCTTCAAAACTGCGCCTGCGCGACTATTTTGTTAACAAACAGTGTATTTCATACATGATATATCGATGCATCACGTCAACATAGAAACAACATTTATATTTTACAATGCACAGTATGACAAGCATATGTTTTGACTTTCATCAATCGCCAAAGTACCTGTACAGTACAGTGTTTACATTGATCGTATTGGGACGTCCTTGTCGAAGTTTGAGCGGTTCTGACAACACCCTCGCTTTAAGGTGGCGTTGCACATAACACTTCGTATTTTGCTCAAAATCACCTTTTTTGCAGAGACTTAACCACGGTTCATCATTTTGTTGACCAAAGATTAGAATATTGGCTTGGTGTTAACCTTTTAGCGTGACAAGCATTCGTACTTTGGGTGCGAAAGAAATGTACAGTTATGCAAATGTATGCAAATCACCTGATATCCTGGCTTCTATTTTCCTCTTGTTTTTAACATTGCAAAAAATTAAATTTCCTCCGTTCTCACCGGGTCATATTTCTAAAATTATATTACGAAAAACAACATTTTTGTTTGGCAATAAAGTTATCACATTTTGAATAAGAGTCGTTAATTTTTTTCATGTCATAATTTTAATCACTTTTTTGAGTGTCATAATTTTAATCACTTTTTTGAGTGTCAGTTATTTAACTCTAAGAATAGATAACGCAAAACAAAGTTGTCAATTTTTTCTACAAATACTCTAGTTTCGAATGATATGTTAAACTTCATTGAATAGTGTCAAGATTTTTACGTCGATTTTTTCCAGTAATACCGACGTTGGGGTTTTTCTATCTCAAATATGTACCCCTTAATACATCGAGTAAACTATGGATATAAACGTTAGATCTTCAGATTCTATGCTTTTTGAAAATATGGCACAAGGGGGTTATCATGTCATTTTTGAAAAAGTTGTGTTGGTTAAGTGCATCGCCACCTTTGTGTTAAAGTTGACAGCTAAATTCCTAAATCATCTATAGCCTAAAAGGATCGGTTTTTCCTTAATGTTGAATGTTTACATGCAGAGTACACCTTGATTGCGTGCACACCCTTAGGTACGACTGTATAGGTCTTCGGGAATCTGACGGAACCCGAGCGCGATCGCGATACCAGCAATGATCATCAAAGGGCAGCAAATACAACCAAGGATGATGGAATACCCGAAGGAATAGTTGGTATCTGGGTCGTCCTTGTACAAATTTCCTGTGCCAACACCATACCAAGTCGTTGCTGCCATCACCAACAATCCTAAATAAGAGATACTAGTAGACATTAAAAGACTCTCCAGCAATGGAAATCCAGCCGAGAATAATGCAATATCCACGAGTAATAAATACTTTGTTTACCCTGTAGTTTACTGAAGACATCATTCTTTGCTAACCCATATACAGTCTGACCTATGAACACAAGCAACTCTATTAGTACGTTCAGATTGTAAATGAATTGTCTGTCTGTCTGTCTGTCGGCCTGTCTCTGTCTCTCTCTCCAAAAGTATGTTAATATAAGAAATGCGTCTTTCTTGTGCCAACACATATATATTGCTTTAAAAAGTAAATTAATAATGGCATGCACTGGTTGTGATTCTCGCTTCACTGTATATGTTTTGTGACTATCTGAAGAGAAACCAAGATTTACCTTGCATTTAGATTTGACTTTGCTTTACTTGCAATTTTCCCACTATTTGAATATGCAATTTGTATTCTAATGCGATAGAAAGTGGCTATGTAAAATCAGCTCTTCAAGATGATGCATGTTTTTAGTCGGAAATATTATTTTTTCTTTCTTTTTACCTTTGAAAGTGATATCAGAGAGGCACATTGTGTGTAAAATATATTCCATTATCAATCTATTACCCTGACAATTATTATTATGCACATATAACAGAGTCAATTAGTTACATCCATGGGATGAAAACGTTGCAAAAAACAAACAAATGCCATAAACTTGAAAAAAATGGTAGTCACATATCATACCTGTAGCAGAGAAGATCACACAATTGATAATCCAAAAGAACCTTTTTATATCCCTGAAGAAGGCGAGATGGCGCACGCCAGTACGCATTTCAATCAGTGCCAGTAGAGCGAGTATCCATGAAATGCCAGCGACAACAATGGCCGTCACCATAAGACCACGGGCAGCCTTCATGTAGTCTGCATAAAGGGAAAAAGTAAGATATCGAGACAGGGTTTGAACAAAGATTGAGATTACGAACACTTACGAGTACAAAACACTGAATATTTTGGGTTTAGAAACCAACGACATGATCTTCAAGTTCCTATTTTCCCTAATTACAAATTGTGTTGAAAAAAAAAACATTAGCCTTGCCAATACAATGCATTGTTTTAATGTTTTTTGAAGAAGCAATAGTAAGTTTGACTAATCATGTATTCGGTTTTCAACATTAGGTATTGCACACATGCGTACTGTGCTGATAACACTGACAAGTGTTTGTACATGATTTTGGGAGGAGGAGAACAATGTATATTTTGCAAACACAACATGTTATGCGTGATATATAGGATTATTCCAAAATTTGGCCATGTATGGACGGACGTGAGTGGTCATCACGTTGCGTAAACAACCCAAGGAACCCGTCCAGTACATTAACGATCTTCCCCTGTGCATAGCAATGTGACTTTCAAATATCGGTAAATATTCCTTAATTTTCTCTTGTGCGGAAATCTGCACTGTGACGCCTGATTTATGAAAGACAATGGCTCAACGTTTGCTGAAGGAAAGTTCGAGCAAAAGTATTGAGTCCGTTATTTTGGAGGTTCAAACTACCTTAAAAATAAACAGAAACAATTTGAATGCACTGTGCTTGGTTCCTTGCCGGCCCAACAATCTGAAGAGTGGGTTAAGAGCCGACACTAATTTAAAACGAGGCCTACATTTTGTATGTGAACGGTTTAGGTTGGCCCAGTTAATGCCCAACACAGTCGACAGGTCATTCAGAAAATGGAGATTGAATACAACGTCACCAATGGGAAAAATTGTCGTCTTGTCACCACCTTGCGCCAGGCAGAGGCGGACCTGGACCTACCCTTTGATATCTGAACGGCAGGATGTAAAAAATGTAAAATGCCGCCAAAATAATTTGCACTCTAAAGCTCACGAAAATAAAAGGTGCGAGTTCATGTACTACATAGACTAGACTTGGTCCAAGTCGGTGGCTATGTCAAAAAAGTCATGTATGAAAATTATAGTACATTAATGTTAAGTTTGTATCGTTGATGTGCGATTAAAAAGAAACCAAGTAACATAAAGTTGTTTGAGTATGCGTCTATTAGTCAACAGCGAGACTGGTGTAACGGTAGAACTATTAGACTTTCCTCTTACCAAATTTTGACCATGATGACTCAGCTAAACTAAAGTGAAAGTGAAAAGGAATGAGCGGTCATTTATATGGAATCGACATCTCAACACGCAACTGGTAATACAATTTTCATCGTCATTCACAAAAGTAACATTTCCTCTGCGACGACAGAAGAGTTGCTCTGAAATGATCGACACCAGAAAAATTCAATAGGAAATATAATGTTTCTTGACATCCAAATTTTGGCGTTGGCCTTACTAGAAAGCTCTTCACAAATCAAAAAAGCAACTACGCTATCTTAAAGATACAACTTCAACCGGACTACATTTTTTCAAATGCTTTAATGTCAGTGTTGACTGCACTTTCGCTTAGCAAAGGGTTCCTGGAACGGCACACCTTAAAGACTTTCACTTTATCAATAAATACCTATTTATGAGATATAGCGTGGTAGCTTTTTCGAAGCATATTCAAACGTGGTGTGGGCTGTAAATCATTTTCAAATAACCATCAGGCATTTTTATGTCAAATACCCTTTATTATTGGGAAATTTATTCCTCTTGTAAGAAAATTTGCACGGTGTCCCCTGATTTTTATCGTTTATTTTTGAAGAAGAATGGTTTTAAGTTTGTCTGAGTAAAGTTCTGCTAAGAAGTTTTAAGGGAGTCATTTTCGAGGCGCGAACTATACCTCAATGCAAAACTAGATTGTATAATGACTTTAGTAGGAAGTATAACTCCTGCATCTGTACAGACTTGCGTCCGCCGGATTTTCCGATGAGAGTCAACAGGACTGTGATGGGATGGGCTTCCAAGTAACGCCGGAAACACACAACACGGTACGGTACGCAGGACTATTGATTGTAAAGTCAGCAGAACGCGTCTTTTGAAGGAATCGTAGGACCAATATAGATTGAGGGCTGAGCCAATCTTGATACAGGTATATCACACTCTGCCGCAATAGAGGGATCAAATAATTGATTCGGTCATTCTAACTTAAAGTTAAATTGTAACTGCCTGGAGTAGATCGGAGGTAAAACCGAATGAAATTTGCATGTGAATAACACCTCGCGTTCGGTAATTCTGCGAAATGTGGGGTAGCAATGTTATCTAGAAATTCAAGTACGTTTTCAGTCTTCGTCACTTCTTGTCGTCGCGACGCGATGCCTATAAGTAGCTGAATCATATCACCTTAATGCAAAACTAGAATTTATATAGACTAGGAAATATTTCTCCTGCATCTGCATAGACTGGCTATTTTCAGTGTTGGGCGTGAAAACAATCGCATTTGGGTTGATAACTTCATTGCAACTGCAAATCCGCCCCAGACCGGGAGGATAATTTTATTCCTCCGATTCCTCAGTGTCGTGATCGTTCTGTCTCATAAGTAGACTGAATCATAATAAAGCGAAAGTAACCTTTCGTTTGTTTAACTTCCACTACCCATCAATTATAAATTGGCTGTCGCCATTTATGTATTGACTAAATCTATAATACCTTTGAGATTAGCTTCTGGTATCGTTGCGCAGATACTAATTCCAGATGCACTCGCACAGGCCCGCCACAAACCGTAGTACGATTTCCCGCCAAACTGCGAGCTGTCCACCACCCAGTAGTCTGACGCTGTACTCGTGATGCACAAAATAATTGTCACTGCCGCAAAGAAGACTCCTATGAAGGGCCCCACGAGAGACATCGTTGATATCAGGATTGTTTCGTACCCAGTTTCTCTCTTAAAAATGAACCGTCTTCTTAATATCGCAAAATTCACTACGGTTGACTCGCGTTGAGGGTGATCAAGAACGATCAGGAGAACGCGTCGTGCGAAATGAATCATGGGACCTCTTTAGAATGAGGGCTGAACGAATCTTAAAACAGGTAGGACACTTTCTGAGCTAAAAGAGGGATCAAATAATCGACACAGTCATCGTTGAAAATCTTCGAACCATAATAAACTTTTTTTTCAGTTAACACTTGACAATGTATTAAACTCCATTCAAATAAAACCCATAAACCATGAAAATAATTGCTTTGTCCATTGGTTTGCCACAGCCATATTGCCCCCCCCATCCCCCGGTGATTTTAATAGACTAAGTATAGGTCTTAATTGTACAGGCGAAAAACTGCTTGGCGGAGGCCAGCGGCAAAAAGGAATGAAATTTGCATGTCAATGAGACAGTGACCTTGCCGCCTTCATCCGTAATTCTGCGAAATATGGGGTGGCAATGTTACCTAGAAATTGAAGCAAGTCTTTGTCATTGAATAAAACAGACCCACACTTTCCCGCCAACGAGTTGCAATATCTATACCATTTACATTTCAGGTAATATAGTCATCACCTTTCGTCACAATTTAACATCTTACCATTAACTGCAGTAAATTCTCATTCGGATTCGGACTTACGATCTAGGGCACACATAGTCACCTAACGAAGACAGCCTTGTCAATCAAAACCACTTGGCTAAATCCCAACCCTTATAGAGAGACAGGTTCAAAGCAATGAATACATCGCTAAACTGGTTTTCAGATATCTAGAGGACAATGTGCAACACCGAGCTGCAATTGTTTACAATAATATCGGTTAATGGTCTAATGCGGTGGTTTAAATCGGCTTCGAACTCCCAACGTACGGTACCCGATCACCTACCGGAGAAGCCACAGACAAAACCGCTCGGCCATATCCCCAAAAGCAAAACAAAACAATTACAGATTATTATTATTTTCCCCAGCAGGGTCGCAATGCGATGCATCAGTGTGTCATGTATACCACAATGTCAAAGGATCGTCTTTGTGGTTATGTTTCATCCTTAACTAATTATAAGCGAATGAGTCAAGACATAATTTCCGTCGGACGGACTGCATCTGCATGTTATGTCGCAGTATCTCTTGACCGATGACACTCATCAACCGCTCGCACGGCGGGTTAGCCAGACAGGAGTCCTCCACTAACCACGCCATGCGGGATACCGACACCATATTGCGTTAAGAGAGTTGGATGGGATTGGAAAATCAGGCGGACCAACCAGAGCGCACGCGTTACAAGTCCCGGGAAATCCAAGAGGGCACCGGCTAAGTGTAGAGCATGCGACTGTTTCCTAGGCCACGGTCCCTCCCTTTGTGGAGGGACCGTGCCTAGGCCCTAGAGATCGACGAACGATCTTCACATCAACGTTTATAAGGGACGTACTTGGCGTTTTAAGCGAATTTTGTGGAGAACTGAAGAGCATGTGGGATCTAAGTACATTTGCAAGCCATGCTTCGCAAAAGGAAATACTTTAGCTAAGCTGTTAGACAGTGTCAAGAATTTACGTAATGGCGTTGAAAATGTGCGAGAAGAATTTAGCATGAAATGTAAACAGCGACCACGAATACTTGTTAATGTAACACCAAGAAAAAGTGGGAAATTTCCTCATACTACTACAATCGTAGTAACCGATCATCTGATTGGCTATTTACTGGTCACCTACAGTCGTGTGGTAGCGCTTTAAAAAAGACGATCTTTGGGGTCTATCAGACAAGGTCTGATTTCGGGAAACATCTAGCTGCCTGGAGGGGAGACCTTCGCAAGCGAAGATGAGTGACACTATATATTTGCCGCATGCCATGTACATTGTTTACAGCTGTTAAACTTGATGCAAAGTCCCTGACCGGACCAATCACGTATCGGCTTATTTCCCGTAATTACTTACGGACTAATCAGAGCACATTTAAGCCACAATCTTTGAAGCAAGATTTCTATCGTTCTTTTTCCACTATGTTCCTGTTTGACGGATCAGAGGCTATTGTTTAGAGACATCGGTTATAGGGAGTTCAGAATCCAGTGTTCTGTTTGTCGCTACTAAGTTTTCAATATAAAACTTCATGTGTTAATTACAGGTAATAACCTTCGTGTCTGAGACTCGTGACTGTCTTCAACGAAGCTGCTTTCCCATTCCGCACATTGCAAATAAATATACATGCAATGCTTGTATTGCCATTCTTCTATTTCAATGTCACGAGAGCTCTGTTGCTTGTGACCAGCCTACTACATAAAACTTAATAGACTAAACCCGGAATTCCTTAAAGGGACACAGTCGTCGGAATTACGCTCAAAGGTCGTATGGGACCCATACGACCCATGGCAACAATGTTTAAAGGCACAATGGTGATTGATGACAGTTAAAACATGTCCGTCATAATCTATCATCGTATAATTTAAATGTTGCAGCTATGGTGATGAGGTGAATTTTGATACCGTGCACAAAATCCATTGTTCGTAAATAAGAAACTCGCACAGGCGCAGTTCCGACGACTATATCCCTTTAAAATTCTACATCAGTGTCTTTGATAAAAATAATTTTCTTATCACAGTCGATTCTTAAATCACGCCCTACATTTTTTAGTTCCTGTATTACCTACTATTCCGAAAATGGTTCCTATTTATCCCCCTCCACCCCAACCCCCGCAACCAGAATCTTGAAATCTATTGTGAATTTTGTATTGTCTCTTTGTAAAGCTTTTAGAGAAGGCTAGTTACACGTAATCACGGATACGTCTGACAACAACACGCGAATTCGCACTAACGTTGGACATTTCGTTTAAGTTGTGAGTTCTCGATGATTTTGATTCTCTTTATGTCAGAAAAAATGCGAAATTTGTGTAATTTTTACATGAGAACTTTTTTTCTACGTGACGATTGTTCCTAATTTTCATACCGTCTTCAATTTAACGGCTAGTTTTTCTTCCATAGTGTTATTTCTAAAGTTTACAGAAATCTTTGTCGAGGAGTGTGATATAGAGGGTAATAAGACTGCAACATTCAATTCATGTTGGAAAACGATAGGGAGTACTTATTGTAGTTGTGCAATTGATCTTCAAAATATTCTCATATCAAAGATATTTGCTATTTTACAATGGCACTTTACGAGCTTGCTTGCCCGAGCTCACAGAAAACGTTCAGAAAATCCCAAACATACCGTATTTCACATACAACGTATAAGTGTTGTTTTATGTTGCGAGCATCTCTGCCACAAGTACGCGACGTCCGCTGGTTATCACGTGACAAAGACGTCACGCTTAGTGATAAGACGTAGCCAGACGTGTAACTAAACCTCTCTTGTATTGTAACTTTTTCGGAATATCCCTCGTGCATATTTGGCCGAGGATGACGACGTAGCTATCCATTTTCTACGATAGAGACGGCGAAACATCGGTCCATCCACTCGATGTCTCTTCCATTTCCCGCGGTCAGCGTAGCGGTGGCAGCCATTGCGATCATCTTGTACATAGTAAGTACTGCAACCGACTACTGGGTGGAACTGGCGTCGGCCCCCGACGGGAAAACTTTCATCGGTCTGTGGCGGTTCTGTTCTACTTTAGCCGGCACAACCGCGTGTACGACGTCGCTGCCAGAGGAATACGCCAAATTTAAAGGTAAATGACACTGTCACCTTTAGTACAGGCTGTACGAACAGCTAAAAAGAAGGCAGCATGAGAGAAACAGGGGAATCGGTTTTGTTGAAGACCAAAATTAACGAAGTGGACTTTGCCCTTATCTGCTAGTTCGAAAATAAATCAACCTCCACGGTCACCGTGAAAACTACAGAAACGTAGGCATTGTAAAACACATTTTATTATACGGGTAAAGCGAGAGGTACAAAGGTCTATCGCTCAGTAGCGTTTCAAAACTCGACAAGTTGCAAA
>LD350413.1:5727-28511 GCA_001465055.1 Ptychodera flava | reverse complement strand
ATTCTTTACATTTCACTGTTTGGCGATGTAATTACGTAATCCTAAATGTTCGTTTATGCTTGTGTTTAAATGGTAAATTAGTTTCATTTGTATTTGAAGTGGAAACAGTCCTTTTGTAATTGACACATAAAAGGACCATAATTGTTTTGCTCGTTCAATACGGTCTCTATCATGTTATTCATCGACTTGTATGCTCTACACCAAGAAAGGAAAAAAAAATGTTGTGATGTTATACTGTCGCTGTAGTTTAAATAGACTGTTCTTTTTGAATTACCTGAAGAGCGTATTTTGCTGTAAATTCCTGACATCTGTTCATGCCGAGTACAGCCAGGGCTATCATCAGGTATTTGTGCTTACTCCTATTTATGTCAGGAAGAGATATTTTTTATGAAATAAACAGTCGGCAACAAAAATGTCTACATATATGCGAGCAAGATGACCACCACAGAGTGGTAACGATAATGTTTTTGTATGAGGTATTGACGACTCCTATTACCATATGTTTTCATTGTCGCAGCTTTGTAATGTTTTTAATTACGAGTCCACGTGCAATGAGGTCTTCTCCTACGTACACCACGATTTTTAGACCTATTTAGCTCAAAATATGGCAATTATAGAGTTAGTTTATGGCACAACGAACGACCAAGCATGGAGCAAAAACCCGAAAATTACCACAACTGAAAACATAATACAGAGTCCTTTTCAGACTTGCGCACAGTTATATTCTAGATGACAGTGTAAGTATCTTCTGAAGTTTGCCTTAAACAGAGTGTAACATTTTTGGACCTCAGGAAGTCAAAGGCATTGGCCTCAGGACAAGGTTCATCTTGCTATAGTTTAATTTATTTCAATACGTTTGACTATGATATATTGCCAATAAAGATTTATACTACCAACCTTTCTTTGCAGCTTTGGTGTCTTTGTCTTATGTTAGCACTGGTTTTGTAACGATTTCTTTTTCTCCTTCGCCGTGCAACGTATTTGTCATTTGACAATCTTGAGCGAAGTTTTGTCACTGTGTTGCGTCCTATTATCTTTACTAGTTTGATTGCCTAATTCGCCAAAGCAAGCAAGGTAGTAATTTAGTGTAACTGAAAGTTATACCTTGCTGGTGCGTTCGTTGTTCACTTTGTGAAAGTTAATCCGGTGATAATCTGGTGACAGCGTCCATAGATTAGTAATTTACCCTTGCTTACTTTGGCAAATTAGGCACTCAAACTCATCAGATAATAGACTAAATTACTACCCTTGCTTGCTTTGGCGAATTAGGCAATCAAACTAGTGAGATAAGAGACGCAACAAGGATAAATACGAAAAAAGAAATCGTTACAAAACCAGTGCTAACATAAGACAAAGACATCAAAGCTGTAAAGAAAGGTTGGTGGTATAAATCTTTATTGGTAATATATCATAGTCAAACGTATTAAAATAAATTAAACCATATAGCAAGAGGATTTTTGTCTTGAGACCAAGACACTACTACCCCACCGCTACCCCTGGGGACGGACTTCTGTGCAATTTCCTATGGTAGACTTACCGAATTGTACCAAAATCAAGTGTTAACCTATCACTGGATGGGTTATCATTATTCATTGCATGAAGAATTCTACCTGTTGCGTCCAAACGCAACCCTTTCAATAATTTAAGTGTTCATTTGGAGAAAGCTGACTTAATAGAAGGATATGAGCGCCAGGATCCATAATATTTATTAGAGACTATAAGCAGCACACGTACAGTTATGCGGACGATAAACACCAGTATGGCAAAGCGTCATCCAAATGTTCTAGTAACCCTATACTAAAATCAAAAATTCAAATAGTTGACACTACTTTTTTGTTTCTCTATGTATGCAATAACTCCAGAATCTTGACGGATTCGAACTATTTTATAAGGATAATTGGCCCATTTGAGCGCTAATATACAATTTTATGGAGGATTTGTCTACCTCATAATTTGATTTGATAAACTGTCTGCATCGTATTTGAGTACTGAAACTCTTATGCTGACTTTCGGAATTAAAGAACATTACATTTCTGCGGCATTCATACCAAATGTTTCCCTTGCACTCTGCTCATTTGAACTAAAAGTAAAGGGATTTTTTCCTTTTAGGTATTTTCTTTTTAATTGGACAGGGCATTGATTTGATTAAGTTTATTTACGAAGAAGATGTATGATATAGCTATACTGCTCGAGTGATTTATGAATCCTAAAGCGTGTGGAGGGGTTGCGGTTAGATTACAAAATCTTACCTGGGTCATTGCAACACCTATTTTAAATGTTTGGAGGGGTGACGTTTACTGAAGTTTTACATCTCTGTTTTTACATTTTGGAATTCATTTATTATAAATATTGATAGCTGATCATCTTTAAAGCAAATTTTCACAATAAACCTAGCTGTAGAAATTTCGACTTACCTATTTCTTTACTTTTTGCAGTTGACATAAAGATCGCACATGGCTGTATGCTGTCAGCCATTATCGTGGCCTGCATAACATGGATATTTGGACTAATAACCTTGTATGAGAAACGTAGCGGAGAAACGAGTCTCTCTTTCAGTAAAAATATCAAGAGGTTCCGCTGGAAAATCAACAGAATGGTCTTCTTTGCCACAGGTCTAATAGTGACTGTTTAAGGTTCCAAGAGAAGCAATCGACCTTTCAAAGCTAACGATTCTCTATTGGTTAATAAACTCAGAACCCCCGTAAATTATATATTTTCCGAAAGCCTAGATATAGGGCAACATTTTTGTTACCATTGTGTCACCATTGTTTGCATAACTATCACGTGACAGGTAATTTGCATAACCTTTCAGAAATCGGTTTTCCCTATGATTTGTTTCAATGCTTTGAGATATGTGGCTGAAATTTGTGTGAGTGCAAGCTGTCCCAGGGATCTTTAAAAGTGTGTCTCAGAATTTTTTAAAACATTCTTAAACAATTGTTATGCCGGAAAAAAACTTCCAGAGCAGCGAATTTAACCCCACTTAATTTCTTTAAAATTGTGCTAAAAAACTATACGCAAGATATAAAAAATCTGAAGCACTCTTTAGAAGAGCGTTGTGACAGCTTGTATTCAAGCAAGTGTGAGTCAGATATTTTGAAGTATTGAGACAAAACTTAATTAAAACAGATTTTTGAAAGGTTATGCAAATTACCTGTTATGTGATAGTTATGTAAACGATGGTGACACTGTGGGTAGCAAATTTTTTCCCTATATCTAGTCTTTTAGAAAATGTATAATTTAGGGGGGTTCTGGGCTTATTAACAACCAGAGAATTGTTAGATTAAAAATATAATTTCTTGTCTTGGAACCTTAATACGATTTATACAAACGTTTCATGTGTGTTCCTTGGCTTCATTTGCCCTACGACCTACTCCTATTTCCATAGTATGTGCCATTACAATTGCAAAGGGGGAATTTGGATTGAGGTGGGGGGGGGGGGAGATCTGAAAATATGAGATTTCAATCGCGATTCCTCCAGCACCCCTAATCTTATTTGTGAAAGCAGCCTAATAGTGACACAGCTATTGAGAGAGTCCAACAAAGTGCTTGGCAAAGGACAACCTTTACTCCAAGCGCGGTCCGCATATGCATGCACCTAAATTAAACTTTGAATGACGACGCCACCACGTGGCGCCAACCCTTAACCGAGGGAACAAAAACGTATTTCTTTACAAAACAGTTGACGGTTTCCGGTGAGGGCGGCATTTGTGATCAAACCCCAAACCATCAGCAGTGCAGCTGGTCTATCAGCGGATAATTTTCATCTTCAGAGGAAATATTATCATATTGTATATTTTTGTTACTACAATAAACAACGCAAAACATTGGTGACGTAATGGCGAGTTGACTCACCAGGACCACCGTGCCTGCTATGTTATGTGTGGAGTTTCTAGGTTGTCTGGTATTATAATTAATGCTTCGTCATACCGTCGCGTAAAATCCGTGGTTAAAGCCTGCCGCACATGAGAGAAATTTGCTGATCAAAATGTCATTGTTTTTTGCCGCGACCATTTTACTCAAATTGTGCCATTGGGCAACATATTCAACATGTTTGAAATATTTTTTCCTCGCGAGGAAAATACCTCCCTTTGTGAGCCAGAGGAAATGATTTTCTAAAGTCTTTTTTTAGAGGTAGAGCGCATGAGAGGAAATCCGATGAACTCTTGAAGGATAAATCTGTGGAATGTGTGTCAAATTATTCTGCCAACTGTGAGAGCAATGACAAAAACGCCACGCACTTAGAGCAATTCGGGCGTAACTTGGCAAAAAAATACGTATAAATCCATCGAAAACTCGGATTTGTTGCCACCTATCTTGTCTGCCGTGTATCTATTCACTAACCATTTGCTTGTGAACACACATGTGCATCTTAAAACTTGAAATTCGACGCAGACATCATTGTTTTCAATGCGATGAGAGGTCTGTCATTTGATTTCCAAACAGCTCTTTAGGAAACAAGATTTGACAGATAGGGATTTTCCTCGCAAAAAAAATACATAAAACCTGTTGAATATTTTGCTCGACCGTACGAAGGGGAGAAACATTGCCTGCAAACTGAAGTGACAACGGTTAGCAAACAAACCCTGATGAAATTTTGCTCAGCTTATTTCCCTCGTGTACGACAGACTTAATAATCACTTTGCTCACTGTTCACATAGAAATATCTTCAAAACTCTTGAACACACTATGTTTCAAAATTAACAGCTTTAACCTTTTCCAATATTTTCGGGGATGTTCAACGATAACTTTGAGGCGTATTTCTTCTATTATTAAAGCATGCTGAAGTACAAATAATTTGTCTTACAAAGAGACATTTTCAATATACAAAATATTTATTGTTATTATTTTACATGTCAAATACACGTTTTTAAGTAAAAAATTGTAGACACATTTTCTGCGCTTATACATCTCACATGCAGACACAGGGAACCTGCTGATGAAGCAACAATGCCAAACGACCAGATTCTTGATAAACTTATAAAAACACAGTAACACAAAAGGCTTACAGATTAGTTCAGCGTTATCTAGTGTTTCTGTATGTAGACATCGGCTACAGACAATAAACATCCTCAGGTCCCCAAATGGCACTTCAAAACTATTGATTTTTAAGCTACTCAAAAAAGAAATTATTACAGGTATCCATAGGTAAGCTTGTAGCCACAGGGGCATGCAAGAATATTCCAATTATCGCAAGTACATTCGAATATATTTACTGTAATAAGGAAGTCGACAGTTATTAAATAAACCAACTTATCATAGTATCAAAATATATTGACAAAAATCGTACATGAAGGTTCGGTTCCAGTATTCAGTCATTATGCGATTGGCTGAATATGCGATAGAAAGTTATGACATATGTTTACGACCCATATCGGCATCCCGAATCGATAGATGACTTCGATAGCGGATTTTGTTTTAAATAAGAAAATTTCTGATTCCTTGTATTCAGCGCACTTATACAAAAATTTACTACGTATGAATTTCTGTCTTCACTAATTGATAGTCATACAAATTGTTACCACTATTGCAGAATCGGAACTCTAGTCGCCATCACTTTGACCACTGGCGCGAAAGAAGTAGACCAGCGTTATCGCGGCAGTAACACCAAGAGGAATGGAGATCCAACCAAGGATGATGGAATAGCCGAATGAATGACAGACACAATTACTGTGAGCGTACTCTTTGTTCGTTTCGGCTGCATACACGGTCGTTCCAATCAAGACCAGCAACGCTACAAAAATATCACAAAATATTAAAATACCATATAAATGGCTCTCCCTCCCCCTCTCTCTCTCTCTCTCTCTCTCTCTCTCTCTCTCTCTCTCAGCATAGTTTAACAAGTGCTGCATTAAATATTCATATAAATATATAAATCATTCAAATAAATATTCATATTAAACATCACATATTCTTCGTGTACCAGCATAGTAAGACATTACACTGCTATTCTTATATATTTTATTTCTGTTAGCGATTGCATTCGCTCATTTTACAAATATATATTAACGAAGACAAAGATATATTGCGCACCTGTTGCACCGAAGATTAATCCGTTGATCGTCCAGAAGCGTGGTGTCAAACATTTAAGGAAAGCGTTATCGGTCTTCCTAGTCACTTTTACAACCAGTGCTACCATTACAAGTATCCATGATATCCCTGCAACGATGACTGCAGTCAACATAAGACCACGGGCAGCTCTAGCGTACCCTGCATAGAGAAAAATAAGAAAATATAAGACAAAGGTGCATCACAGCTACAGCAGAACTATGTAAACAAATTGAAAAAAGCAGTATTGTAATGTGACACGAGTCAGGCAGAACTACAACCTTTATCAGCTGAGAATAACCCGATGTCAATGCTGTGACCTTTCTTACACGTGACGTCAAAATCGGGTCATAGACTTTAGTTAATTTATACACTCCCTATATATATATATATATATATATATATATATATATATATATATATATATTTAAGCTGGTGACTTGTGCGCGAGACCTTTTTGAATACAGTAGTGGATCCTTAGGCTGAAAGGTAAGGTGATGAGTTTAGCCGTCCTGCTAACCATTCACGCACTGAGTGAACAGTGGCGCTATTAAGAGACAGGACCGCCCACATTGAGCCAACTGATCTATTAGCTCAGCTGGTAGAGCATTCGAAATGCATTCGGGGGTGTGGGTTCGAGTCCCGCATGGGTCACTTTTCATACGCCAATGTATTTCATATATTATATAGATAGATAGATAGATAGATATAGCTATTCTCCCAATACCCCTTTCCTATCAAGAATTTGTGCAGTTTTGAAGCCTACAATGACAAAGTGGTCTGGTGATACAATGTTGATATGTTGTTAAACCTCAGATGTCGTAGAACGGGCTCGTTGGTGATCAGGAAATCAATATTTTGTAGAGATCTCTCCTTTCCACCGATATGAAATTGCGTGCAGGGCCCCCGATTGGCCTAACCCTGACACGGAATCATGTAAATAAGACCATTGATGTCTTTCCTGGCAGTTTTGTCCTTAGGTACAACCAGTAACTATCGTAGTGTTTGAGTAGGTTTGAAACAAACCATTATGCCGTTAAGAGTTGAATTTCCGTAGTTTTGGACTACGTATAAGGTCTCAAAGAAAGCGAGCGACCTTTTTTCTTTGCCTTCAGTTGGGAATTTAATTTCGGGGTCAAAAGTATCCACATGGTCACTTAACTCCTCGGCATGACACTCCATAAATCTCAAAATAAATACAGATTAGTATTGGAATTTCACGTCTAATCTCCCTTTTAACAGCACAACTCTTTCATCGCACAGAGTCGGGTTATTACAGATGACACTGATTGTGTAGATTGAAGACAAGCAACACATCACGCAGGCTCTCGAGAAATATGGGGCTCCATCATGAACGTTCAATCGGCTCAGTCAACCGAAAGAGACATTTCAGAAACACGCAAAGACTTTGTTCGCAAAGGAAATATAAGACAGATAGTTCGGCCGTACATAAAATGTATTTCTGAGGCCCTGAAAAGGACATTCAACTCCTACTGCATCATCACGGTTTGTTTCCATGCCTATGTTAACTTTATGGAGGCAAGTAATACTTTATAAAACTAGGCCAGTGCAGAGTATATTTACTCTATAATGAGCTTTAAAATGAACCTCCGCAAGTGGTAGGCAAACGTGCGGAATATCTCTCTTAGAATTTCTTAAAGCCTATGGAGCCTACATGTATGGGGAAAACTAATTCGGCTTCATGTGCCGCAAATGTCCTACGTTGTTCCAAAATATAATTTGGATTTAAAGAAACAACTAATATTTTACATTAGATTTTTATTGCTGTCAAATGTTTAATCCCCCCGCAAATAAATTGAACTCTCTTGAACGAAATGTTTTCTTTAATAAAGTCAACATTATTGAGATGAGGGTCTTAGTCTCATAAAACAAATTGTGCGTCCCGCTTTTTCGATTCACCTCCATCGGCCTTAGACTAAGAAGTACATCTGACTATGGTCTAATAAATCAACACTGAGTGTTTTGCCTTCGGTGATTTTTTGGCCTTCACTCATACTCCGGCCGAAGGCCAAAAATATCCGAAGGCAAAAAAAAGTCCTTCTAGAATTGACTAGACTGGTCTGACTAGGGTGTTAAATCTGAGTGTCCGCATCGAAACTGTCTTGTCGATTGGCGTTCTTCTCCTGTATGGTTTTACTTATAAAACGTTGAAAATCTATGTTCGGAGCTGATGTCCAATTGCAGTATTTAAAAAACTTCAGATTCGGAAATAAAAGAAATGGAACGTATTAGTCCATGTTAATTTAACACGATAGGAACTAATTTTGGATAATTGGATCTTTATATTTTTCAAATTTCTCAAAAGTGTTAGGTGCCCTAAAGCCGAATGTTGTAATATTACAAATTACTCATAAAACAAGTGTGAAACTGAAAAAGAAAAGCACATTTGCTGATTAAACAGACATTACTTCACTATCCAATTATCCCAAATTAGTTCAAATCGTGTTATTTATATAGTGTCTTTGGATGACAACGGAGAAGTTAAAGTTCTGGTCACATTTTGATTCGCAGAGTGACATAAACTAATTGCTAAGCGGATCGAATCACCAGTTTGCACGGTTACCTCTTATCAATGCATGTCCAGGGGTACGATTAATTTGCATTTTTTAGTTTATGTTAAGTTGAACTTTCCAAGTATTTTCATGTTTTCTTTCGTGCCATGTCAAGTGTCGAGGCGTGCTTTGATGAATTGTAAATATGGCTTGTTCGTTTTACAACGTCTGCGATAACTTAACAGATACACGGCATACCGTTCTTATCACTTTAATCCTATATCAATATGCACTGAGGCATACCAATCTACCCTGGGCATGAGGACACCAAACTTTGATGAATGAAGCGAGTTTTTCATGGAACAATATTCGCGACAGATTGGTCCCTTTCAAATAAAGTGACTTCTCATGGCAGAAATGGCAATACAAGATGCCGTTCTTGCCCACTACCCTCTCCATCCTGACCATAATCGCTGCTGCCCTCCACAATGTGTGACAGGCTGAGCAGAAAAATATGCGGGTCTATCTAGTCCTGTCGTGTCATCGATACTTATTAGGTTCTAATAATGTTATGAAAGAGTGAATTTCAGTAACCCACATTAATCTTGGTCGACTCAGGTGTATGCGCAACTAGCACGAAACTCTCAAGATACAATAGATGTGTCGTTTAAACAGCATCTGTAAATCAAGATCTCCTACTTCAGTTCTTTGAATTCTCGTAAACATAGCGTGCCTGGCCAGAAATGTTTACAGAAGAACTTATAACTCTTGAAAATGCTCTTCATTATCTGATTGCGCTTCGTGTGATAGGTCACTCAATTTATTTGAAGACAATACAACATATATTTCACGTCCTATCTTGAAGGTAATAAAAATCGGTGACACACTGACTTGGTACAGCTGGTGAGTGGACGATACTAAAATAATGCAGGTATTTCTCGGGTGAACTGGACGAGGTGGTTCATGTTCCGAGAGGCACTTTCGTAAGAAGCTGAACCTAATAGCGAGCGAACCAAAAGCCAAATCTCAGACGCCGTGACGGGTACTTCCTACTTGAATATTTCTATGATTATAACTTCGTTCGTTACTTTCTCTGTTACGTATATGTCGCCATCACCTCAAGGAACATCGTAGAAATATTTCATGTCAAATCTTTTACCAAATAACAATTTTGCCACATATTATTTGAACTTAGGTAGAATGTGCCACGGAAGAAAAAATTATGACTCTCAAACTTTTAATATATATTCCTTGTCAACCACAGGGCTCATTTTGAAGCTCAAGTTTCAACAGCTTATTTTTTGTAGAAATCGAAAATTCCACTTTCTCCATGGAGTTAACACGGGAATAACGTGTGCAGCTACATTTACTAACAGTTTCTACAAATTTGAGCCAATTGAAAGCATTCTTAATTTCGTTTATTGCTTTTCTTTATATTTCAGGAATCAAAGCGTCACAGTGTATTATTTCGACCATAATGATCGTAAAAAAGATTAATTGATTAGTATATTGTGGCATTAAATTTTGTTAGTGTTCGATTATAGTCTTCTTCACGTGAGGAATATATGCAAGAGATAGTGTTTGTCACAACGATGCGACAGAGCGAGCGCTAATTTTGGCCAAACTTTAGGGACATCGAATATGGAATGGACTGGTACTTCTGTAACGTTCAGGGCACGAATAATCCGAACAGAAATTATAAGCAGGAACAAGTAAAGTAATCATGTGATAGAAGTCAGCAAAGAATAAGACCGCATGACTGTTTCACACTGGTCGTTACTTTTGTTAGTTAGATTGTCGCTGAGCAAAGCCTAGGTCGAGGTCATAGCAAAGGTCATAGCCTCATGTTCGTGAAAAAATACAAGTAGAGTGAAAGTCTCTATTTCATGTAATATTGTGTGCGTTTCCGAACTCTTTAAATGTTGATTTAGAAGTGAGCCTTACACGCATGTAGACAAGAAAAGCATCTTGGGAAGGTTTGGAGTATGGACATCTGTCCCCGAGGGGCTTTCAATCCTAATATCGAAGTTTCGTGTCTGGCGTCCCCTTGAAGTCACCCCAATAACCCCGGGAACTACTAACCTGTGACATTAGAACCGTGCAGGTATTCACAGGTTCTTGCTCCGCCAGAGCTGTAGCAACTATCCCACAAGCCGTAGTAAGTCCGCGTGCCTGAATCCGACACCACCACCCAGTAGTTGGTCGCTGTGCTTACGATGTAAAAGATGACTGTTACAGCTCCCAATACAACGCTTGAGAGGCGTCCGACAGTAGACATTGTTGATGATGAGACTGTTTTATGCAGATTTCAGTATGTATTTTGGAAAGAAATGATACGCAACGCAGCAAGCTACAGAAACGCGAGCCGTTTGAAGATCAGTCAACATGAGATGCCGGTGGATTCCAAAGAAAAGACGCTATACGAAGAAATTTATGAGGTATATTTGGGCGGGTTCAAGCATAAACCATTATTGAGAACGGGTACGTAACGTCGTTTTCCGGACATAAGAGCAAAGTGTGATCTGTTACGTCTGAGTTATGCCATTTTGTGGATAGTGTATTTCAATCCATGACCATTGATTGATATAGCGACAAGAATACTGAGGGAAAATGCACACTTTGTCAATTTTCCTGTAATGCCATTGGATCAGTCTCGTCGGATATGTGCGACTGTAAATAATTAACTGTCGGATCACCATCTTTCACAACCAGAACAAGCCTCAGATATAATAGGGCACGTCAGTGCGTGTACCCTGCACCCTCCCCTTAGGGTCAATGCGATAATATTGCTATTCTTAATAACTATATTTACGGTGACACGGTTTCATTGAGGAGCCGTGATTTTTAAACAAACGCTATACACGTATATTGGCTAAACTTTGTCCAGCAATAAATAAAGACACTTTGGTAACATAAAAGTTTTCTCGAGTTTAAGAGCGAGTGGAATTAACGTGTTAATGTTGTAAATATATAAACGTCGCAAAACCAGCTAAAACGTAGCGAAAGATAGAATGGTTAAAAGAAAACACACACACAGAGTAAATAAGCAAAAAAACGGTGAGTTACTAGACGACTTGTCTAATAAAATGATCGGGCACGACTGTTGACAATTCCGGCAGGCTATATTTATAAGATTGGTGAATTATACTTATTTCGTACAAAAATGGGTTTGTAACAGCTGAGCGATAGTCACAGATAGCGGAGAGCGAGGAGAACAGCAAGAGAGATCAAAGAACACATTAGAAAGTCAAAGCAAATTTCGTAATTATGGGTATCGAGTTTCCCTGAGAGTGCGTTACCAAATATGGGTAAAACACTTTGTGGTAGTGTTTAATGCGCCGCACCAAAACACAGCATGTTTTGCTTAAAAATCACTTTTTTTGCAAATATTTATTCAATTTTAATTAATTTGTTAACCCAAGATTAAAATATTCGTTGGGTTCACCTTGTAGCTTGTAGAGAATTCTAAAGTTACGTGATAAAGAGGTGTTAATTTATGCAAATGTATGCAAATTACCCGATTTTCTGGCTTCTTTTCCCTCCAAATTTCAAAATTTCCAAAGAATTTAACTTCACTCTTGCTGGGTCAAATTTTCTGAAATTTTCACATTATGTTCTTTAACTGCTAAATAACAGAATGACTATTTTGTCTGGCAATAAAGTTATTACATTTTGAATAAGAGGCATTTTAATTTTGCTTATCATTATTTAATCAATTTTTTTGAGTGTCAATGCTTAAACCCTTGCCATTTTAGAATGAGGATAAATAATGGCAAACAAAATTGTCGGTTTTTTTTCTACATATACTCTTCTTTCAAGTGACATATTGCATTTTAGAAAATACCATCAAGTTTGATTTAAATTAATTTTTATCATTAATACCTAATTTGAGGTTTTTTACCACACCCACTTCATCCTTTGACTAAATTACTGCCACCATAAACGTTAGAGTCTCTGCTTTTTAAAAATATATATTGTGAGGGGGTTCCTTGTCATCTTTGATGAGAAATATTGCTTTGAAAAAACTGTGTTGGCAACATGCAGCTCCACCTTAATTAGGAATCAATTCTGTTGGCTGTTTGCGGTCTTAAAGTTGTTCCCGCCTCGAAGATGAAAGACATAAACTTTTGTTCCAACTAACGTCAAGCAAATTTTCAAAAATGCCCAATAGGGAAACCCCTGCAAATTCTGACACTTGAGAAATAAATATGCCAATAATTACTGATAATTAAATTCAGAATGGCCGCCATCCCTGTGTTATCTCTATGGGGACAAAAATAAACAGGAAAAAAAGTTATTACTCCATAAGCTTAAAAAAGTGGTTGGTCAAAAGAACATTGTAACAGTGTGAGTGTCAGAATATCTGTCCCCGTGGCGCATTCTGCCTTAATGTTTCTAAAAGTTCCTGTTCTTGTTTGAGCTTGTGATACACTAGAGCCATGGTTAACATAATAACTAGCTGGCACGCAGCATTAGTAACATAATTGCTAGCGGTTACGGATCATTATTTTTTTAAAACTTACGAGTATTTCTGATCTAATCAAGGTGCGGTATCACTCTCTCAGTGTTCAGTTTGACCGAACCATGGCTTACTCGCTAAATACATACTGACCTTCTTTACACCCCGCAAACATTGTGCTGGATGGACTCTTTGCCGCATACTCTCATAACTCTGTGAAGGGGCATGGACTTCATTCTATCCCTGCTGGACAAGTACGCGTCGTCATTCAACGCCATCGATTGAACGCGATACACATGTTTGTTTGCAGTAAAGAGCACACCACTGTTTACTGAGGACCCTTTTATTGTTCCCTGAAAATATACTGCCCAGATTTGTATAATAGTTTTGATATCACGCGAGCAGATAAAAAAGCGACCTTTCATTGATACTAGGGGGTTGTCAGGCGTGTTCAGGTAGGAGACCGACATTTGTTAAGACCTCAAAGATGACCCTGATCTCAATCTCGTCCCGAATTTTAAGTTGAACTTGATTTTCATGCTAATGAAATGTTTATCATTGTATTATACAGCTTTGACAATAACAGTGAATTTTATGACGTCTTACTCTCAGATCATTACTGATAGTGTATCCGATTATCCAGCATTGTGTCTCAGATGTTTTCTGCATTTACAAATTCACTAGCATCGCGAAAACTATAAAATAACAGCAATAATGTACCTCCTCCCGGTCCATTATAAACTCAAAAAAACGTTGCCCTCCACAATGTACCCGGCTTCTCCTCGTAAATTATGTATGTCGTGCAAAGTTTGCTTTAGTGCATTGTGGACTGGGAAGGGGGGGGGGGTAAATTATTGCTTGAATATCTTGGTATGAAGTTGTAGAACATTAATACGCCCTAACGTATCTGTTGTTCCAGTCATTAGCTCACGTGTTCACACGCGTGAGCGTATGTCGCAGCGATGTCTGTCTGTCTGTGTGTGCTCCCGATATCTCAAAAGCGGCTCATCAGATCAGAATCTAATCTGAATTGACTCGACCAAAGTTGACGAAACTAGCATTAAAGATACTATGATACTACATTATTGAAAGTCATCAGACATTTTTACTTCAACCAATTCCTAATTTCAAACGCTTATTGACAGGTATCATAAGCTGCTAGATAAATGCGATATCTCTCTTCGACAAATGCTCGCTGATTGCATCAGTGACATAGGGCCTTGGTTGGTGACCACAACCTATTTGAAAGAATAATATAGGGCGGGTGCCACATGAGGGGCAGGACGCGCTTACTATTTTCGAAACACCTGACATTACTTTTCGGTCCGTTGGCCAAAGGTTCATATTTTTTTTCTTTCTTGAATTTGATTTTTTTTGTGTGTACTGGTGCTCTACTGTCTGTTCTGTAATGTTTTGTGTCTATGTTTATAACAATTGACTATCTATTACGAAGTTTAATCTAGTGTTATTGGATTATGGATGGGTATGATTGTTATTACACTGATATATTTCTTAATATTATTGGAGCGTGTTAAAAGTCTAATACTTTGCCTTACAATGTAAAGACGACGTACACTATATTTACTGTTAATGTTGTACGTATCAGATACCCCACAAGTTTATAAGTAACCACTTGAAGACTGTACGTACGTACATTTTCTTCACACACACACATCTCACATGCAGAAACATAAAACGTGCTGATGAAGCGACACTGCCAAACGACCAAATTTTTATTGCATATTTAATGAGCCTCTTGCAAAAACACAGTAATACAGCAGGCTTGGTTAAACGTTACATAGCATGTCTGTATGTAGATATTTGTTGATAAAAAGCAAATATTATTATATACAAGATGTTTGTGGATTTATTTCAGATTATACACTGTCAGAGAGTCGTTTCAACTAAATAAAGATCATAGTAAAATTACATTGTCAAACTGCATAACATTAACTAAAACAATCGTTTTAACATAACAATAATAATACGTTTAATATTAGACAAGGAAAGATTATGACAGTGAACCATATTGTGTATTACCCTAGTAGAAGAAGTCTTTCAATCGACTTCCACTTAGATATCAGAAACCGACTGGTTTCGGATAGACTACTACGGAGCCTCCCTTTAAAAGGGCGCCAACCTATGGCGGCGTTCATTGTGTAAGTGGACATCAAGCAGGTAACATGAGGGCACACGCTCCAGAAAATGCCACTTTTTAGTTTTTTCCGACCGCAAAAACGCTGACAGACTGCCAAGCAGTCAGCACGAAGCTGCTGCCGATCGAACTCAGTGGTTATATTCAAATTCTAACGTGACTGGAAGACGTTTTTTAAGGAAATTCGAGTGTGGTGCTGGGGAATAAATGACTGTTGGCAATTTGAACCGGACCGTCAATCAAACGATTATATAAGCTCTGTTTGCAGGATTAGCAAAAGGTGACAAAAGATTGAAATCAGGTTTGTGTAATTAATGTTATAGAAATCAAACATCGTACTGGCCATGTGTTTGACTGGGAGGAGAACTCCACTAATGCGAGAACCAGGGATTGAAAAGTGCGGCTTTAAGTCGAATCTTTCCGTCATATGAAGTGTGGACACACACTGAAGCTATGATCTGTCGAAACATGTCTGATTCAATATTTCAAGTGGAAGACACACTTTGCAAATAGGCAACAATACTCAATACGCAGCTATGATAAAGCATTGTTACACTCGCCTGTATTTTTGGATCCCGTCTCATTTTTTGTTTTTAACGAAAACGCTAAGTATCAGCTGCACCCCGTTCAGAATCGCAATTTTCTCACAAAAAATCAGATTAATATATGATAATTGTATTCGGATGTCTATATCCTGTTGTTTTTATTCCATGACGAATATTGTACTTGTCGTTAGGGACAGGCAATAATTTTAATCCAGCGTCCGCAAGAAAATAAGTGACGTGGCGAGTTAACAATTTCAGTTGTATTGTGTTTAACTTTTTTATTCTGAATCGCTTAACCTCTTTACCAAAGAAATTCTAGAAATGCTTAATATAAATGATTGTTATCTAAGCATAGACCTTTGATTGTGACGAATTTTAATGCTGTAGTAAAACCTAAGTAATGAATACAGGTTAGATACTATTAACATCCATTACCAAATAACAGTGGAATAATGTAAAACTACTGATACTAAACAAAACTAGTAAAGGTATGTATAGGGAAGCTGGAAGCCACAGGGTCATGCAAGAATATTCCCATGATGACAGATACTTCAAATACATTGACTCTAAAAAGGAGGTCTATGGTGAATGAAAATCCAAAATATCACAATATTACAATATGTAGACAAAAATCGTACGGGAAGGTTCTAGTATTATGTTACTCTAAGTCATTATGCGATTGGCTATGATAGTGAGACCAAATGTACCACATAGATTTGTGATATAATGTTCATGACTCTTATCGGCATCTATGTATTGATATAGGGAACAAAATCTGGCTCTCCTCCAGGCAAAAACAGACTTCGATAGAGGATTCTTTTTTATATTACCAAGACTCAGACATGTTGTGTTAAGTGCATTTACACAAACTTTATTACAGTTCAAAACTTAATCATAATGATTACTATATTCGCTAATGACGATCCTTCTAAGAGAGCTGTCATTATTCACGGACTGGGTGGTCAGTGGAATGTGAGGGAGTCACTGAAAACATTGAAAGCTACAAGGGGGTTGTTCAAAATGTGGAGAGAAGGGGGTTACTCAATTTTTGGTGCAAAATGAATTGAAACACCTCTCCGATTGCACCATTTAACACAAATTTTCTCAAAATTTTCAATGTGAGAGGGGCACACCCACTCGCGCACTCTCTCCCCTGGGGTGTTCTAACAGTTTTAGTTAGTAAAAATACTAATTTAAAAAGCCTCTCATGGTGCACCAGACTGCACCATTGCACACATCCATTTCTTGAATTTTTACACGCAACAGACTGCACAACCTCATCTCACACTTCCCCCCTCAGCCTCCCACATGTTATCCCCCCTGTACTTTTAACTTTTGCCATGTCAGATATCTTAGTGAAAACCCTGTCATGATACCCATCAAAAGTAAACAATAATATATGGTTGCATATTGATTATAGCATGAGCTTTAATATCTACATGTTATTGTGACTTTGAATTTCATTTTGCTAGCTTCACCTTTTTAAACGGTAATGACATAACTGATGATAATCTGGCAGTGTACACCAGAATATTAAAGGTCATTACTATTGCTGTAGGCCCCAATTTTGTAAATTTTACAATTACATGTGTTAATATTTTCTAGGGGGTGGGCGGTTCAGTAAAACTTTCTGTATTAGAGAGGGGTACTCAAATTCATCCAGGTTGTCAGAGGGGTTGCTCGACATTTTAGAGTTTCCGATGAAATTCCTCCCGACCTCTCCCCCCAGGCCATAAATAATACAGGCTCTCTAATTACTTGTATTATATCAATGTGGTAGATTCGTAGATCTAGTCATCATCACCCATAGCGCGAAAGAAGTAGGTCAACATAGTCGCAGCAATGATACCAAGAGGAATGGAAATCCAGCCTATGATGATTGAATAACCGAATGAATGATCGGTACCACTTTTGCAGTACTCCTTGTTTGTTTCGGCGGCATACACACTTGTTCCGATTAAGACCAGTAACACTACAATAAATTCATAAAAAAAGATTAAAATCATATAAACGGGTCTCTCTCTCTCTCTCTCTCTCTCTCTCTCTCTCTCGAGAGAGAGAGAGAGAGAGAGAGAGAGAGAGAGAGAGAATAATGGTAAAACTAAAAAGCGTATATTGCGCACCTGTTGCACCGAAGATCAATCCGTTGACTATCCAGAAGCGGGTTGTCAAACATTTCAGGAAAGCGTTATCGGTCTGTTCAGTGACTTTGCCAATGAGTGCTACCAAAACAAGTATCCATGATATCCCGGCGAAGATGACTGCAGTCAACATAAGACCACGGGCAGCCCTGACGTGGCCTACAGAGAGAGATGGCAGGTGATTTTAGACAATACTTCGTTATAGATTAAACAGCTACGCAAGAACTATGTACACAGTTTTTAGAAAGTCATAGTCAGGTGGCTTAGCAATAAAATTGTTACACGAATGACATATTGCCAAATTTGCCTCAGAGGTTGGATATAGGTGTAGATCAATGACGTCATAAATTCCGAACCGCCGCCATTACATTACTAAAAATATTAAAATGCGGTTAATTCAGGCAGTCTTTTCATATTTCTTTGAATAAACTGACACAAACATCCTAAATTAGAAATATAACTTGGTGACTCTTACATCATTAGTATGGTCAAATATTTAATATCCCTTAATAAATTGAACTGTTTTGAAGTACAAGCTTCCTTTCTGAAAGTCTACGGGGGATGGTGGGTTCGGTCTCAGAGAAAATTTATGCGACCTGCTTTTTCAATACACCTGAATCAGATTTGGACTATGGAATTCATCTTAGCAGGCTGTTAAATCTGACTGTCCACATCGAAACTATTTGTCGATCGGCGTTCTTCTACTATATAACGTACAATGCAAACAAAGCATTAACATTCTGTGTTCGGATTGTAATCTTCTAAATTCCCTTAAAATTTTATTCTTTTTAAATGTCAGATTCGAAAATCCAAAATAATGTCAGATTCGAAAATCCAAAATTTGGCATGTATCGGTTCATTTTCTGTTGACTTATACCATGCTATTTGATAACAACGAAGAAATTAAACTCTTGTCGCATTATGATTCTCAGAGGTACATGAAATCAGTTGCTAAGCATGTCGAACGGACAGCCTGCATGGTAACCTCTTGACGGTGTATCTCTAAGGGTAAGCGTTATTCGCATTTTCGTTTAATAGAACTTTCCAAGTATTTTCATGTTGTGTCATGTCACGTGTTAAGTTTTATTGTATATGTATCTCCTTCATTTTGCAACGCCTGCAATAACTCAAATATACATGACATGCCGTTCTTTCAGTTTTACTAGCATATCAAGATGCATTGAGGTATACTATACATTTCGGTATGAAGCCACAAAACGTTTGAGAATGAAACATGTTTTTCATGGCACCATTTACGCGACCGATTGATCCCTTTGAAAAGGGTGGCTTCCCAGGGCAGAGATGACTGTGCCACTGTGGTCCACTTCAACCTGGATAGCTGCTGCCTTTCATATTGCGTGATAGTTTGGCAGGTAAAATATATGGATTTGGTTCTTTTTGTCACCAAACTTATTTGGCGTAAACAATGTAGTGCAAGATCTCAGTGATCCACATTAATCCAGCTTGACTAAGATGTTTGCGCAATCGCCATAGAACTGTCAAGTTACAACATCTGTAGATCAATATAATCTACTTACATCGCATTAACTTTTTTGAATTCTCGGTGACGTGTTACACAACTTTAGCGCGACAAAAATTCGAAGACAACTCAAACCCACGTATACGTAACTAACATAATATGACTAAAATTTTCTCCAGCAAAATTTAAATCTTTGATTGGTGCTCTTCACTGTCTCATTACGCTTACTGTGATAGGTCAGCGCTGTTGTTCAGTTTCTTTGCAAAGAAAACAACACGGATTTCAGTTCTTGTCTTGAAGGTAATAGAAAAATCGGCGACATGATCAGTTGGTGCAGCTGCTAAGTGAACGCTCATAAAACGTTGCGAGTATTTCTCTGGTGAAGGCGACCGTGTGCTTACTTCGATAATTATTTTATTGTTGAGTCGGTTATTTCCTCTGTTATGTCGCTAGTATCTCAAGGAACATAAAAGAAATGTTCATGTCACGAGTTTTTCCCTCGTGAATTTTTGAAATAGGACAGAGAAAGCAGACTCATAAATACAAAAGGTGGCGTCACTTTGCGAATCACGTCGAATATCGCTGCCCGTTCAGCTCCGAGTTCACACAACGTGCTACTTAACATGTATTTCAAAGTAGAATGCGCCCCGGGGACAAAAGCTAGTACTCTCAAACTTTTACGATATTTTTGGTCTACATTTTGATGCCCGTGGAGTAGCTTAAAGTTTTCAGCGGCCACATTTTGGGGACAATCGTAAATTTCATTGTCCTCATACCGTTAACAGAAGATGAGTGACCATTTGGAATGTCAATTATCCGTAAGTATCTGGTAGTTTGTTTCTCCAGTACCGAATTTTGCATCGTGAGCCTTAACTCGTATTCTTGATATCGAAAGGGAATAGTTTAAAGTTTGCTTGAGTAAAAATTTGAGCAAATAGCTTTCAATTTCGAGGCTTTGACAACTCTACCATGAAATTCATTTGCGTTTCAGATTTGTTCAAGTCCAGCATTCTTGAATGTTTTCTTATTTCAGTAGGGTAGAAATTTGAAATGCTATTGGTAGCATTTAAACCGTGTTTAAAGTTGAGTAAAATACTTCAAGTTACTTAATTCCAAACCTACGATTAAAGCCACTCTCTTCAAATTTAAGCCAATTACATGTTAAGGTATTTTTCGTACATATTTTTTTCTTCATCTTTTAAGAAGTAAAAAAATAGTCACAGTTCAATGTCTCAGCCGTCGTGGCGAATATTTGCCAGGTATAGTAATGTTTTACAAAGCGATGATCAACAGCGAACGCTGATCTCGACGCAATTTTGGTGACTACATGCGTTAAGATATTAACTATACAAAGGCACCCACTTTTGCAAACTTCAGAGCACGAGCAATCAATAGAAAGTAAGATTTGGCCGGGCAGCTGTTTCACACTGGCCGCTATATTTGTTAGTAAGTGACGCCTAGCAACAGCCTGCTAACTAGGTCGACGTCATAGCATAGTCATATCCTCATGTCCATGAAAAATACTATAATTATGGTAAAAGTTCAAATTTACTGTTATATTACTTGAGTTCCCAAACTGATGAAGATGATGATTTAATGTGCAGCAAAACACTCTTATCAATTACACAGTCTCCTTTCTATTAAGCAATTTGATAGTAACAGAGGGCTTCTCCGTTGTGAAGTAAAGTTTTCAACTACTTATTGCTGGGTGTCAAACTCTTTCAGTTTTGGCTAAGATTTATTGCTTTTGAATAAATCATAAGTCGAATTTTGATAATTGTGAATTCATGTAATGGGTAATTCAACAACACGTGCTCATTGTTCGTCTCCGTTTAATCGACTTGGCTGTGCGACAAGAGGGAAGTTAATGACCTTTCAAGTGTTTTCATGTACATTAACTATCAAAACCACTGCATGAAGTTTTTTATCATTTTTACTTTTTTCCGTTTAAAAGTTTCGCTGAAAAAAAGTTAACTGTTAAATAATTTGAAATTTGATTAACACAGGGGTTGGAATAAACAGACTTTTCAAAATCTACAAAAGTATAGTTATTCATTAGAGGTAGTAAGCGCCTCGAAATTGAAAGACTAGAACTTTTCAAAAAACGTCCTCCAAAGGATCTTTAAACCATTTCCATTCGGAATCAAGAATAACAATCAAGAGTCACCGTACAAAATTTGGTAATAGAGATTAAACAAATTATTCAATACTTCCAGACCCTTGAAAATTAAAAATGGCTGTCGTATCTGTGCTTACTGTATTGAAAATAAAATTGTCAGTCTTCACAAAAATAAGAAAGAATACAAAAACATTAGAAGAGCTTCAGAATGAGCCCCCAAATGTGGTGGTAGACCAGAAAAGCATTTTTGAAGTTTGAGAGTCTGAACATTTATCCCCGAGGCACATTGTACCCTTTTTTATGCAGAGGTTCGGTGTCTGGCGTTGAACTTGTCCCACAGTGGGAACTATACTAACCTGGGACATCAGAACCGTGCAGGTATTCACAGGTTCTTGCTCCACCAGATCTGTTGCAACTCTCCCATAAGCCGTAGTAGGTCTCCGTGCCTGAATCCGACTCCGATACCACCCAGTTGTTGGTCGCCGTGCTCACGATGTAAAAGATGACTGTTACAGCTGCCAATACAACACTTGAGACAGGTCCGACGAGAGACATGATTGTTGATAATGATACTGTTTTGCAGATTTATGTATATCTTTGAGAGGGAATGATACGCAACGCAGCAAGCTACAGAACGCCAAACCGTTTGAAGATTTGTCCAAAATGAACTTGAGATGTCGGAGGGTCCCAAGAAAAAAGACGCTCATGCGAAAGGAATTATGGGATGTATTTTGGGCGGGTTCAAGCGTAAACCATTATTGAGAACAGGTGTGAAACATAGAGTTTCGGACATAGCAGCCAGCGAGTAAGCTTAGTTATGGCGGAGATAACATCGGTATTGGAGCAGATAAGTTTTTTATTTCAATCCATGACCATTAACTGACAGTGCGACAAGAAAACTTAGGGAAAAATGCAAAATCTTCAAATTTTTCAACACCGACGATCTATCACTCTCGTCGAATATGTGCGATTGTATGTAGCCCACTGTCTGATGATCTTACACAGCTGCGCTACGTCAGCGCGAGTACCACCTCCCCGAACAGCCAATGCATTTATATTGCTATTCATAATAAATGGGTGTTTACGGTGAGAGGCTTTACTACGAGCCATGACTTTTATACAACTTCTACACATGTCCAAAGTCTATGCGTTATCAAACAACGCAGTGAAAGATATATATATATATATATATATATATATATATATATATATATATATTGTTACGTGCAGAGAAGACGAACAAAAGGGTGAACTCAGCAGTTTACGTTTAAACAAAATTTATTACAAAAATAAAACTAATTGCTAAGTCAGGGATAGAGTACAA
>LD350410.1:63191-74250 GCA_001465055.1 Ptychodera flava | reverse complement strand
GAAACTAATTAGTGTGAGCAGTTTTATTGCAGTTCACTGCAGTGGCTTCGCGCTCTATTACTGAAAATGGTTGTAAATGTCTGGTAACAAAGTACGCAATAATATGGCAAGCATATAATTACGAAGAAAATATTGTCAAATATTTCACAAGTCATACATGAAGATGTGTGTCCCAGAGACTGAACTTTACGGAAGATTGTTGGACAGTCAGTGAATCCAATATCTTTCTTGCTGTTGTGACTCCCAACTTCATTTTAATGTCTACATTGCCACATTTTATCAGACTATTACCTTAACCTCTTCATGTTCAGCATCATCCTCATCGGCATCATCATGACACGGTATGTCAAACTTGACTTTGATTTCAACGTCAGTCTCAGTGTTGGCATCCATCTCTGGCAGTGACAACTTGACCCCTGTCTCTGATGCCTTGAGATCGTATTGCTTGTCTGAAGTTTCAAGGATTGCCAACCCCTTGGGGGTCTGTATGTTGATGACGTCGCCGGGTCTGACAATGTAACAGTTTGTCGAGATGTGGACCAATAACCACTGAGGTATACCAGCATACAGCGGCTCTGTGTAACGGTATATGATCCACTATGACTTTAATATCATCATAACAAGATACAGTTGTACTGGTATTCTGGCAAGTCTACCAGCTGTACATGTGTTATGGAGGTAGCTGTATCAGTAACTCCTTCACTATCTTCAGAGCTGGAAATTTCCAGTACCATTGTGAATTACTATATGTAAAAATTCCCTAAAGATGGGTACATTTTCACATTGTGTTTGATAAAACAATTTTGCAGCACTTTGGTATTAAAATAACAGCTGTGTACATGTACATATGAGAACTGCACCCTTCCGACCTGGTTTGTCCTAAATGGATCGAACCAGAAGTAATGCGCTGTACCCACTATGCGTGTTGAAAGCGGTTATAGCCATGCAGTAACTTTAGGCTTAAAACAAGCACATGTCACACTTAAACACCAACAGTTCATGAGTCACAAATCAAATTGACAGTTTCTTGTACATGTGAACAATGAATATACTACGCGCATAAGCCGTGCCCTAAACACAAGCACAAGCATTTTACAGCTGTGATGGCTTGCAGTTGCCATGTGGGAAACTTCTGCATTCACAAAGAGAAGCTCATTAACAGTACAGATACAGGGAATTTCAGGGAGCTCTATCATGCTACAGCATGTGTTTGGTGATGAAAAAAGCATTCTCTTCCACAGGAGAAATTTATAAGTGTATTACACTGAAATTCACATGGTGGCTCAAACAAATGGCTGGGATTAGAGATCTTGTTTAGAATGATTCAAAGGTGCATTTCTTGAACTGATGGCTAGACTTGTACATACCCTGTGCTGCTGAGATAGTGACAACTGGCTCCTGGGTGGTGACATCATAGGATAGCGATGGGAATATTCTTGGATGTAACAGTTGCACACTGTTGATCTCAACACATAACTGGTTCATGGTGTGTGTTCCTCTTTCAGCAACCTGCAATAATACATTGTAAATGTATGGGCCCAAACTGGACTTTCATCTTTCAAATACGGTGACTTGCAAATGATCTTAATAACCATTGCAAAGAAAAATGTTATTGCATTAATTGTTATAAAAGGTAGAGTGACAAATTGGTCTCTGCAATTTCCTTTGTAACAATAAACTATTCCAGGGTACACTGTGTCCTACATACACATGTAGGATTGCTCTTGAGAAAATATTTTTTAAATTGCCAACATACTATTAGGTAGCTTGAACCTCATTTGGAATGTACTACAAATTATTTCCAATTACATCATTCACATTGAAGTTATTCCACTCAAAAATCCCACATTATGTACTATTCATGTCACAAATGTAACATACATAATAGAATCAGGATTTCTTGTTGACCTTTGACCATTGAGTGACAGAAGTACAAAAGTGTATTGACCCTTGGAAATTCTGACCACTGTCAATGTGATTTAGGAAAGCCAGTAGTTGCTGTTACCTCTGTTTTGAATTCAATTTTATTCACACCGGGCTGCAAAACAACATCAAGCTGCTCGATTGCCATTGAGAAATCTTCCTTCTGCCAGACTTCCACTCTCCTCAGCGAAGATGTGCTGTCCTGTCGCTGCAGCAGCATGCTGGTATTTCGGCACACCACAGCACTCCACTGGATAGTTCTGTCCGGCAAGAAGTCGCACTCATGCCGGAAGTCGATCATACTTGGAAACACCCTATCAGAAAATTCATGCTGCAGGGATGACTGCGACTGGCTGGACTTCTCGGAAGGGGGTCGGTCCACCGAGTCATGTGATACTCTGTCTTCTGATTGGCTGTCATCCTCACATGATGAGTGAATGACGGATATGCTGAGTTTATTGCACTTGATTTCTTTTGACAGGTTGCTGTGAAGAGTCACCAGTAAAATCACCTCCTGTCCCAGGATTACTTTTCCACTCTGTGGTATCATCTCAATATCACAAAATGACAGAACAGGTTCCATCTTCATCAGTACCTCCTCATCTGTGTGAAATGATTGAATTCTCATGAAACTGAGAGAGCAAAAAACAAATTTACATTGGAAATTTCACTTCTGGTTGTAATTTCAGTTATGAACATGAGATAGATTACAAGAAATCCATTATCAACACTGGATTAATAATTTTTAATTCCTTTAGAATACAAGTACTGGTAGCAGGTGTGGTGTTATGAGTAATGTGAATTTTGTTGGCATTTTGTGAACATTTCTTGTACTGTTTAATACAACAAATTTTTCAGGGACTTTAAGACTCGACCTGTTCACCCCAATTCCTGGTAAACACGTCCACAAATACCATTGATAACAATGGGTCTGGGCCAAACCATGGTGGTGAAAGGGTAAATCTGTTCACCCCAATTCTCTGTAAACACGTCCACAAATACCATTGATAACAATGGGTCTGGGCCAAACCATGATTGTGAACGGATTGGGAAAGATGATCTATGAGCTACTTTTACAATCACACACTGATGCAAGCATAATAATCCTAACAATTGTGCAAGTATGTGGAAAGGAGAACAGATAAAGAGACAAAAATTTGCATGAAGAATTTCCCTCTACAATGTGGAGTACTGGACAGAAAATACAACCAATTAGTCTGTTATCATACCTGTATCTCCCTTTTCACTGTCTCTAAGATCTTTGGATACTTTGATTAATTCATCGCAGAACAAGTTTCTGTCATCTGGAGAAAGCAGCTTGTCTGCAGCCAACAGTGCACAATTTTTCACATATGTGCAGAATGGAAAGTTAAGGAGAAAAGACAAAAGATCAGCCTACTTGTAACATACCGGTATACAGCTGATTTCACATTTGCATGTACATCACACATCACACATGTGTTGATTACCCAGACATTAAAGTTGCTAATTCATTTAGTAATTATTTGAAATATATAGCAAGTGCATTGGTCTGTGAAAAACATGTGATTTTTAAATTGACAGAAAAATATTACAGAGTCTTTAGTCTTTGCAGAGACAAATCACCATTAGCAGAAAACTGTGTGTGCTTGTTAATAGCACCTTACAAATACACAGACAGGTTTATTGACTAAAGGCAAAGGCAATGATGAAATGAGTGTCTTGGTTATCAATACATTCTGTATGTATATGACAAGAGGACAGACATGTGTAATGTATACGCAACTGTAAACGGGTATGTGAAATTTGCTGTGGGCACTCCATGAATTCAAGTCTCAAAATTTTTGACCACTGAGGTTAGGAAATATGCATTGACTACCACAAATCTTATAATACAGTGCTTCAATAATACAGTGCTTCAAAAGTGCATGTACATGTAAATGTATTCTTGTAGAAACTGCGTCACTACAACAGTAAGGATATTTGGCAGAATGTTGGACTTCTTTCTGACACAATGCTAATTCTCTTCTGGTGTCGGTGACGAGCAAGTCCCAGCCTTCCTCGATGTAAGTCTTGAGTGCGTCGCTGAGGAACAGTTCTGCTTTATGAGGTTCATCATTTTTCCTGGAATACACACAGTATGAATGATGGAATCATGAAATTGCTCAGAGAATCCAAACATATCTCTAGATGATGCAGACAGTTCAGACAAAGCATACAAATGATGGCTTTTGTCTAGGGTCAAGGTTTCATCATACACTACATGCACTTTTGGTTTGCATGTATCTTTTTCTACATAAGAAAATATTAAATGAACTGTGGGATTTTGTTTTTTTAAGGATGTTCATGAATGATGCATTGATTCAAATAAAAGAACAAAGCTACATTCATCTACAAAACAAAACGTACAAGTCATGTCTAAAATATTTTTCAATCCTAAAGCAGTTTGGTTGTATATAATATATTCCACGAACTACATAATAATTCTTTTCAAATTTAGATCAATGTGAATTTAGTGTATTTGATTATCCTTTTTGTATAAATTTTCAGTAAATTTGGCCCTTTTGCTAATGAGATTTTACACACACTTGTAGCAGTCACCTTGGTAACGTGGCGAAATGGCTATAAAGATGAAAAGTGACTGTAGGCACTTTTTTGAAAAGCTAAATGCTCAGAAATCATCTTTGTAGAACTCCCTGTTTGGTTAACATTTTTTTGTTTTCTGATGCGATAATATTACCCAGAAAGTGCAAAACGGGGCCAGGTCTAAAAGACAGATTATGAATTGAAAGCATCTGGATTTCTTTTACCATCAGCACGCAGACTCACAGTGTCTTTTTTTTATAGTTTGTTTACAATGTTTCAACCGATACTGCTCTGCAACTTCTAAATGACATGTGCGTGTCGAATACATCCATTTAGTCATTGCGTTCACATAGACTCACATGTAAAACACTGCCAGATCTTTTCCTATTCTTCTGGCACACCGTAACCTTCCAATGTGTTTGAATGTTCCCATGGCAAGCTCTGACAATTCCTGTTCGATGTGTTAAAGAACATTATAAGTAAATTTTAAAGTCATGGTGTTCAAAAATTTTTGTAAAGGAGGCAAATTGTAATTGATAGGCAGCTATGTAGGCAAGGGCAGGAATGCAGGAAGGCTGTGTATGTCCTTCACAGATTCATCAGTTTGACATGATGGCATTTGAAAATCATCAGCACAATTAGATGACGGCCAGTCAATTTGATTGGTGTCCAGCTAAAAATTAATGGACTGTAAAGCAGTATCCACTTTAGATCTGACAGACTCAAGTTATTCTGGCATTTACCTGTAAAAACCCATCAATTCGACCAGAAAAAGATAATTACAATTTAAATTAATTGTTGAATTATCAACAAATTAACAAATCCAAAATAATTTTAGTGGTCGAGTTATTAGGGATTTCAACTTTTTTGACAGTTCATAAGTGATATGCTTACCATCTTGGATGATTGAAACATATAAAGGTGACTTTCCTGAAGTCCTGACTTAGACATTCTGTGCACTGTATTGTTCTATGTATTTTATCAAAAATAAGATGTTCAAAACAGCCTGTCATGATTGATTGGTCAAATTATTAGAGATTGAAAAAATCCCAATTTCCATCAGTGGTCGAACTGATTAAGGTAAAATAAAATTACGTTGGGAGAAAAAAGAGGATGTTTGAATTAATTGCGTGGTCAAATTAATAGGGTTTTTATGGTATATTAGGAAAGATGATAACAATATGGTATATGAATCAGTTTACTACACTGGCTAGATGACTTCTGAGACTGTCTCTAGAACTCACCAAGAAATGTTTCTGGAAAGATTCTTTGGAGCTCAAAGCCTCCCTCAGTTTCTGATTTGGTGAGTTTTCCTCGGATTCCTGCTTTCCCATTCCGGAGAGCAAGTCAACCACCAAATGGAGCTGCTCTGATGTTGGGGTCATATCCGGCATCAATCCACACAGTGAACCCAATGAATGGAGCTGTCAATGTACAATGTGGTATCAGACATGAAGGACAAGACTGCTGCTACACTTCACAATCCTTTTCCTCCCTAAGGGAGGAGGAAGTGGGTATACAATTCACAATTACTCAACTACATATAGTTGACACGTAGCTGCTTAATTTTCAATGAATTCGTCAATCAATCATATCTTTCAAAGTTCAATGATATTTATTCCAGTAATGTAATAAATTCTCATTGTGTAGACCTGTGTTGGTCTACATGTACTTCATGAATAAATATGATTAAAAGTGTCCCTAGTCTTGAGGTGAGAACAGTACAAAACATCAGGGGGACACATTGAAAATGATGACAATACCGTTGTGATAAGGAGATGAAACAGCTTCATTCTAAGGATTTTGTTTTTCTTGTCCTTCTTTAATACCCACAGGGTGTAAAATAACTTATTTAGAATTAATTGGAAAGCAGCAACATATAGTGAGACTTCTTTGTCAGGGTTTTAAGGTAAACTTGCTATACATTTCACTATCAAAGTAACAATTGATACACATGTACATGTACCTTGTCTCTGGCATAGGCCCACAAGCTGGCAGTGTAATGTGTGTAGGCATCCACCTGGCTGGCACTGCCAAACCGTTCACACATCTGAAGTACTTCCAGGCAACTAAGGAACACCCAGCATGCAACACTGCCGACTGGTAGCGGTACCTGTTTTTGAAGATTCATAAAGATGATGATGGATTCAAACTTTTACTGTTCATGATGGCATCATATTAAATCTGACCCTTTCACCACAATGGTTTGACCCAAACCCATTGTAATCAATGGTGGATATGGACTTTTCACTGGGCATTGGGGTGAACAGGTTGAATGTTAGTGGTGACACAAAGACGTTACAAAGAGATAGAGACTGCCATTCATCGCTTGCACTTTAAGCGCATTAGCGACAGCCCTCAATCCCTGGTTTTCAGATTACATGTAGTTCTCGTTGACATTCACCATTTATATGAGTTTACTCCTTCGTTCTCTTTTGAGAATTGAGTCCAGTTAATCAATATGCTAACAGATAAAGCTAAAACCAACATATCCCTGTAAAGCAATCAGTATATGAGATTTTTTTGACTAAATACCCAAATCAGTATGGTACAATGATTCTCTAAAACGCTTATGTTAATGAGGTTGGTGTTTTTACTGCATTTTTGCAAACAAAGAAGACTTTGAAGGTATTTTGAAGTACATGATAACTGTGCTGTGCAGGAAAAAAGGATATATGTAAGTATGTAGCTTGATATATATATAATGTTTGGTAAAAAATCCAGATCTCAGCTTTCTACTGCAAGTGTCCCTCAGGCATTAGGTCTGGTGTGGCAAAATGTACCTTACAAAAGTCCACATTTGTCTGGCTCATGCCTGGCCCGAATCAAGTGAGCACACATGGTGGCAGTCAAATACAGCTAAAAGGGGGGACAAATTGCTATAAATGATGACTATGACTCTGAATTGACCTGACCTGACCTGACCTGACCTGAATCTACCTGATGAATTTACTGACAACATCAATGCACCTTTGTTATGCAAATTATCGTGTAGCAATGGTGACAGCTTTCTCAGAGTACCCCGACAGAGTCTGGAGTGTAGCTCAAGGTACATGTTATGATGACACTTACCTCTAAAATACTCAATTCATGCACTGTGTTATGCATGAAAGGCAGTGACCTCTGCGCAACCTCCCATGGTCTCTGCATTCCAAACAACAAAGCACACTGTCTGGAGAACAGGTAATTACGCAGGTCCAGGAGGGTGGCTTTGCCAAGCTGCACCAACGTCTGCTTTTCTTTGTTGACAGACTGCGACAAACTCAGTCCATCCCAACAATTGCACTCCTTGGTGAAAGATGATAGCCATCGCGGGGATTCTGAAATATCGTCCCGATAAAAATTTTTAAAAATACGTATCAACATTTATAATCTGAGTATTTCAATGTTCACTTAATGAACATCTCAGGGAGGTAAATCTACGTCAAGCATGAGAATGTTTCAGAGAACTCCATTTTCATCTTTAGCCCTTTCTGATAAAAAGTGAAATTCAAAAAGTGATAAAATGGAAATTAAAAAACAGATGGTGAAATAATGACACGCCACTTGCACTGCATCAAAATAAAGTATCCTTTTGGATTCTGAAATTTGTAAGCATTATTGTTAAACATTTGGCATGCCTATTGTGTAATCTAAGTGGATTTGAGGGCTTTGAAAAAAAATGTGCAAAAAAAACCAGTTTCCTTATACCATGTAACTCACACATCGGGCTATCAAAGGTGGCCATTAATGGCTCACTAATACCTATGCAACACTGCAGTATGGCAAGAATAATATCTTTGACAGTATACTGTAGTTGCCATCATTGCAGTCCCATGATTTTGTGACCACGCAATCATACTTTTAGCGAGATTTGCAAGCAATAAAGTTATAAAACTACTTAATTAACTGAAAACACTGTAAAAAGCATTGATATCACACCATTTGATAGCATCAGCCATGCATGCACTGCACACTGGCAGCTGTCTTGTCATGTCAAGGGTCACCTCCGTGGCACAAAGTACAGTACATATGCTGCGGAGCACTGGTTAGTCAGTTTTAGGTAGCTATCGCATGCGTTACCAGCTAGGCTATCAACACCTGTGACAAAGAGGAGTAACTTAAATTATCCAAAACTCATTTACTGCGAACACTAAACTGTCACTTTATTGGAAGTACACAGCTACATGTATGTGAGCACATGAGCTCAGCCCTGGTGTGATATTATTAGCCATGGCATGATGTTTGATGAAAAAGTCTGAGAATTTTAAGAATTTTACCTCCAGCCTGTGTGTTGATGACAAACTGAGAGAAAAGTGCATCAAGTTCATCATATTGCACTAAAGACTCTTCAGGCATCTTCAGCATCTCAAATACAAATGCAAGTTCCTCCTGGTGGAATGGGAAAAAAATGAACAGAATTGAAGTGAAAAAATCAAGAAAGAAGGGAAAACTACTCCCCAGCACTGCAACGTTTGTGAATGTACATGTTCATCGGTGTTTGAAAGTGTGAAGTAGTTTAGCATGACAAATACAGTGGTTTGCATTGAACATTTAGCAATACAGGAACCATACATACCAGTACTGTACTCTCTAAATTGAGGAGGCACCAACACTGTCAGGTGTATCTATTGTCTATCAGTAATATCACTCACTCACAAAGAAATCAACTCTGTGAAAAGTTGAAACATTGTCTTGAAGGAGGTCACAAGTCAAAGCAACACCACAAGATTCCCACGAACAACCATTGCAAATGATGTGTTCTGAGCAGGATGTGTGTGGATGTGTGGTGTTGTTTTAACTGTTCATGACCTCCATCCAGAAAATGTTTACTGTAAACTTTCGCAGTGTTTATTGCTTTTTTATTGACTGATATATTACTACCAAGATGATAATTACACCTGACAGAGTTGGGAACTCCTCAATTTAGACTGTATGTCTAGTTCCTGTATTGTCAACGGTTCGATGTAAACCACTGTAATTGGATAAAGAGACAAGAATTGAGGACTGCATGAAGATAATCCATGTGTTATTGAACACATGGATTATCTTTATGCAGATAATCCATGTTTTATTAAACACAGAGATATATAGGTCATAATTTGTCATTATACCCGTACATGTATGTACCTGGAGCATGAAGTACTCATGGAAGTTCCACCTTGGATCTGTGCGCTTTTCTCTCTGAGACCGCATCATCTCCTCGTACTTGCTCAGATTACGATTTAATGCCGCCAGCATCAGGGGACGCAATTTTGCAATAAACATCTGCCATGAATCAACAGATCTCTGTGCTGTTGGTGGCAAATTTGATTCAAACAAAACTGCACATCTGCAAAAAAGGGTTGAATGTTTTGTAAGCAAGTTTCACACACACATGAAATTCTCAACATGTACATCCAGGGCTCAACAAACCCAGTCAGTATTTAATGATCCAACAAGAACTAGTGTCCAGTTATATGTATGTGCACTGGTGCCCCCATGGCCATGTTGATAGTTTTGTATGTGGCATGACATAATCATGCATGATCTTGCAGTACCTTTCTCTCAAGACTGCATTATGAAGCAGTTTATGGTACTCTGGTGCAGATAACCCTCTTGGCGTCAATATCAGAATTTCTTGAAATATAATAATTTGAGTCAGCCCAGTACACAGTACTGTACCATACAAAATGTCCTCACTTGAAGGTGACCACTCTCGAGTTATTGCACACCACATTGTCTTTGAAGCATACATTCAATGATTCATGAATACACACATATGTGCCCATACCTCCAGTTACATCAGACAAGAGTACATACATGTATGTTTGCATAACCCTTTGGTCATAATTATAGTATTGTCATTACTAAGCAGCCAACAACATAAAAATATCTTCCTACTTGTGCAAGATATGTGTACGTCTCTTTGAAACCTGTGCTTCCATGTAGTCTGAATATCTACACACACAATATCAATATGTATACCAGTTCCACAAATATTCTGACAAAAATTGATTATCCGTCTGTCAAGCTCTACGAAGCATTTTAAAATGAACTCACATCACAGGTGCATTTGAATGAGCTTTCTTTTTCATATTTTGGATCACTTCTTAATTCAACACAGAGTATGTTTTGGTCGGGGTGGTAAATGGTAAATATAACACGGGATTGAAAGTTTAATTGGGTTTGCCATGGTGACCACAGCCGTGATATGAGGGTCTACCTGAAATGTTTGGACAGTTCCTCATCAGTCTTTACTGGATGCATCTGAAGTTGAATAAAAATACCGTTCACACCTACCTATCACTACTTTGCTTACTACAAAAGTCACTCCTTATTTTATCGATAACTGATGTCCGTGGCAATAACTTGGTTTTGTTCCCCTTCTTTATTTTGTCTGTCTCCACGACTACAATAAACCAGTCAGGAATGTTATGCTGTTTCAGTGCCTGCAGCCAGGCAGCAATGTTGTCCTTCACTTCAGCCCTGTATGTCTCAGCATCCTGTCAATGAAATTTAGCAACACTGCATTCATAACAGCATATGCAGTCTTAATCATGTTTGTTTAGGTGGTGACACAGTTTTCAAGATGACTTTTCGGGGGGGGGGG
>LD350410.1:52307-63170 GCA_001465055.1 Ptychodera flava | reverse complement strand
AAGAGTAGAAATAACAGTTACAGTTAATAACAGAAAACAAACAACAATAACCACCTCAAAACATTACCACATCAAGTAAAACAACTAGATACATGGACACATGCATGGGTAGCACTTACCGGGCACTCTGTCCAATAAATATGAAAGAATGGCTGCTGCAGCAATGCCCGGTCTTTTTCTTTGGGTATGGTATCTGGACAGAAGTTGATGAACGTTGCCTCCACATTAACAGTCTTTGGGGGTCTGCCGTAGGATCTGTGTACAACAACGCAAAGGGAAGTAATTTTTCCTGCTCTCCTTTTTAGTGTGAGACAATGAAGGGGTACAAGTACATTCATGGATGTGCTCTATACCAATGACAGGGATTGCTCTATTGACAACTTGACTTGTAACTGACAACTTGATGAATCATAAATCTGGTTCAGTATCATTACTTTTGATAATGTCCCATACGATTTTCCATAAAAAAATTCATATTTAAGCCTGAGAATAATATGTATTTCTATAGCGCTTTTTCTACAATAACATATTCAAAAGCGCTTTACATCAAGTAAAACAATAAAAGTATGCATTCAATAAAATACAAAACAAGATTTAACCCTTTCACCCCCAGTTCCCTGTATACAGGTCCAACTTTACCATAGAAAACAATGGATTTGGGACAAACCATGGTGGTGAAAGGGTTAAACAAAAATCTCATAAAATGTCCAATAATAGACATATAACATATAATAAAAGTATCAGTGCAGTTGATAAAATTGTTTAAAAAGAAATGTTTTTAATTTTGATTTAAAAGGTTGAATTTCTGTTATGCACTTTAATTCAACTGAGAATTAAACAATTTTGTTCCTCAGAGATTTTCGGCAAAGTTACAGAGGTGAAGAGCGAACTTTTGTAATTTTTTATATGAACTAGGAAAATGTCCTGCTAGTAGTTATATTGTTACTGATGATTTTGAGTCTAGATTTTACAAATATCTGAAATAATAGAGGCATTACATATACAGGCAGTGTTGACAGAACAAGTTCTGAACATTTCCACACACTCCCAGAAGAAACGAAAAAGAACTGTTAAATATACACAACAACAATGCCCTAAAAGTAAACACTTTCAAAAAATTTCCAAATTAGCTAAATCCAAAACAGGGATTCCAAGGAACAGTTTAATTATTCTTCCAGGCCTTACGTGTTATTTTCATAAAATGAGTTGTTAATTTTTGTCTCTGTTTGGAAACCCAGAAGTTCCCTTTGCAAGAGAATGACAGAATGCCTACAAAACAATGAATATCTGTATAACAACAAATGCTTCACAGACTGAAAAGTTTTGAAGTTATAACAATCAGTAAATCTTTATGCATACATCACGAACAAAAATGGAGAGCTCTATAATCTAGGGCCACTGAAACATTTCATCGTTCTGGTTGTCCTGTAAATCAGTTACCTAAAAGGCAAGAGTTTCTTTAAGGCCCTCACACCTGGAAATCAATTTAATCACGGACTTTCCTTGGAAGAAGCACATCAAATCCAACCATTGGAGGGGTTTAGAATTAGGGTTTGAGTTACAGTTAGGGTTAGCATACTTGAATGTATTGTATATCTTACCTACAAAAAAAAATTGAGGGTGGGGGCCTTAAGGTACTCTTTCCACATTGAACGCAGGACAATAAATACAGTAAAGCAGGCTGAGAAGGGCCACCACATTTCAGAATCATCAGGATCCTAAAACATTGCTCATTTGTATATTGGTAGACATCTTTAGCAGCTAACCAAGTAACAGTACTTTTAGGTATCTGACATGTACAACATTACTGAGATATATCTTTACAATGTGCATGTGTTAATCTTCTAAAGACCACTGTCTTTATGTTATGCCTCTGCAAAGAAAAAGAGTTGTAAAAAATGTTGATATTTTACCTCCTCCATTCAACTGAGTCTCTGGGTAGCCTGTCTGACAACTCTTCCTGGATTGAAGAGAAGACCTCCTGATCACCATGACCTAAATTCAGAAGGGTGGAAAAATAATCCGTGAAGAGAATTTGCATTTTTGCACATTACTCTTTACATGTTACTACATATTCACTTAGATGGATTCTGCTATTTGAACCAAGTCAAGTGTCGCACATTAACCCTTGACCTTTATTTCAAGTTTAAAATCAGCGTGTAAACTGCCAAAAGAGATGAATTGTGAAACATTCAGTTTTGTCAGTAAAATTATTCCATGTTCATCTGCCAGTATTTTTTGGTGAGACAACTCAAGGAAGATCCTTATATTTCTAATTGTTTTCGGGGATTTCCCTATGGGTCGAAATCAATTGAATGCATTTTATAGAACAGTACATGTAGTTGCTTAATTTCAGTCAAATGTTATATGGGAAAAGTCTCACATTGTTTGGTTTAAACAGACTTGACCTTCCAAGTACAGCATGCAAGGCAGGACATGGGTTTACCGTACAAAGAGATATAGGGCTGTTCGCAGTTGATGTCATTGTTCTCTCATTAATATGTAAAAATAAATATTTGTCCACATTTTTAGATTACACTTTTGAAAATTATGTATGAAAGAAATAGGTGACTACTAATTTAACATTGAATACTAAAAGGCATATTCGTTACTCAGAATACAAGCTGCAAAAACAGCCACATATGCGACATTGAAAAATTGTCCGCATTGCAAGCAGCAGTGTCAGATGGGTTCCCAGACACTTCGCACCAAAACCACTTCGCACCATACCATCTCGTCCCATACCATTTCGCACCAAAACCACTTCGTACCAAAACAACCTCGTACCAAAACCACTTCGCCCCAAAAGTCACGTTGCCCCAAACCACTTCGCCCCCAAAACAACTGAAACAATGCCACTTTGCCCCAAACTTATCGCCAACCGGCAAAGCGGAAAATAACCAGCCACTACCATCGAAGTTTTCATAACCTTTCTGTCATCCCAGGACTGAAACCTTGAAAGTGTACAAATTTCGAGAAAATTACATAGTGCAATTCCGCGCACGGCACCTGAGTTGTAGCATTAAGTGGTTTGTATTGCGTGTTTCTTTTTTCTAATATGCCGTTTATGGGTTCATGCAACAATATGGTTCGTGGTAGCCAAAATGTCCTACAGCTGACACATTAATGCTTCCAAACAATGTTATGATACGTCGTGGCATCCTTGTTTTAGGACGAGTTGATGGTACAATACTTTGGGAGAAGTTCGAGGTGGTACTTGGGGCGAAGTGGCGTTGGACGAAGTAGTACATGGGACGAGGTGGTTTTGGTGCGAAATGGTTTTGGGACGAAGTTGTGTGGGGCGAACTGGTTTTGGTGCGAAGTGTCTGGACCCCGTCAGATGTAGCACGTACAGCTGTATTCAGTAACAAACCTGTAACAGTGAACAGCGCTATTGTATGTACTTTCTGTCTGCTTTGATGCAAAGTGTGGAGGGACTGTGTTTGATGATATATAGCAGCTTGAGATTTTGCCCGGGGTCGTGGGTCGGACGGCGAAAGCCAGAACGACCAACATGTTGACAGCCAGTCTAAACCTCGTGCACTACTGTACTGCAGTATGTACAACTACAAGCACCAATGACTGCAACAACTGTCTACGCAGCCTCAGTAATGACAATTTAATAGCTGCAGTGCTGTAGCTCGAGGTTTTGCCTGGGTATTTGGGTCGGACATGGAGCTACCGAAATTTGGTAGCTCGGAAAAACCGGATGGTTTTGCCTTTCGACTCAAATACCTGGGCAAAACCTAACTACAATACAATAGCTCTAGGTTTCGCCAGGGTATTTGGGTCGGACGGCAAAATCAGATGGTTTTGCCTCCCAACTCAAATACCAAGGAAAAAACCTCGAGCTACAGTACTGCAGCTAGCCTATGAGGCAAAACCTAGAGTAGAGCTACTGCATTGCAACTACATGGTAGCATGGAGGCTCCATGATGGTAGTTAGCTGCAGTACAGTAGCTCGAGGTTTGCCTGGGTATTTGGGTCGGACGTTTTGTCGTCCGAGCTCGCCAAATACCCAGACAGTACTGCAGCTATGGTTGTGTGCCTGTTTCTGATCAACCAGAAAAAAAAAACTTACAACAAAGGAAACTATCACAGAACTTACATGTCACGATTGGTTTACAATTCATCATTCAATGTGATAATTATCTTCTCAGCTGTGCTAACACTCGTACGCTACATGGACTGGATGGGCATTCGTGACATTGATTTGCTCGCGGACGCCCACAATGTTGTTACAGCGAGATTCGTAGACACCGATTCATGAGGTCATACGAAGACCGGCGACCGGCACGAAAGAATTATTTCCTTGAAGAAAATTTTGGTTGGAAGAAACTAAAAAATTACTTTTGAATTTTTTAACAACATTGTGAATACTTTATTTCTAAATTGTTACGATTGAAGCGGAGGTACAGGGTTCACCGGCGGGGTCACCGGATGGCTGGTCCACTGTCTCATTTCTACCGCTGGCTGCGCTGCTCACGAAACACGGCCAGCGGTGGCCAGCGGTAGAAACACAGGGGGCTCTTCTTCCTCGTTTGTGAGTGTCTGTGTTTGTGTGTAAATGTTTGTGTTTGTGTTTGTTTATTTTTTATTTTCAATAAAATAAAAGAGAAAAGTTGTTTTGATAATACTTGTCAATAAAGAGAAATTTATTTATTTATTTATTTATTTATTTATTTGTTTGTTTGCTTTTGTTTATATTAATTTCCGATGGTTAGGGTTAGGGTTAGGCTTAAGTTAGGGTTAGGGTATTTTTTATAAAATAACAGCGAAAAGCTGTTTTGATTATATTTGTCAATAAAGAGCAGTTTATTTATTTATTTATTTAGACTTTAAAAGACTTAGTTCGACTTAAGTCACTCCCTCTATATTACCAGACTGGTAATATAGAGGGAGTGACTTAAATCTAACCTTAACCCTAACCCTAACTTAAGCCTTACCCTGACCCTAACCATCGGAAATAAATATAAACAGACAGACAAACAAACAAACAAACAAACAAACAAACAAACAAACAAATAAATAAATAAACAAATAAACAAATACTATTTCTTACTTTGGCCTGAGGCGTTGTCTTCCAAAGTTTCGTGTTAGTGACCACAATTTAGAAATTGAGCTAGGTAGAAAAAAACTCCTAAAATTCCCTTACATGAGAGAACTTATGGTAATGAGATGTGATATGAATGAAGTAGATGATGTACTTTTTTTTTGGCGTGTAAACCCGGAATAATCTTTGTAATGATGCATATAATTTTTTCTTGTATTAATTTTACCAAGGAAAGAAAACATTTATACAATAGTTATGAAATTACTGATGACAAGCTCACTGATGTTTATAAGAGAAAAGCTGCTACCATCAACATCATGAGTTTCAATACATTACCATTAGCAGTTTTCCTGAAAAATACCATTGCGTCCTCAAGTGACTCTGCCCAAGTTGGTAATTAAGTATTTTGCAAAGTTGTTTACTCATGTATGTTCATTATTGCATTTATTGCATTTACTGACACAATTCAGTTATGTAATTTTCCCACTTTGTACTAAAAGTAGTGTACCTTACAACACTCTCTGATAGTGTACTAATAAAATGTTAAAATGACGTTTTCCTGTTTTTGTCGGCACGATCTTTGACCCACATTGGCACTTTGCTAGTGGTTGCCTCGCCTGAAACATATGGCAAGTTGACTACAAAGTTACATATTCTCATATTGGGTAATTTACAGAATTGGATTGGAGACCATGATATGATAAGCTCTTCATGCTTTTTACAGTGATTTTTGGGGAGTTCATGCTTTTTTACAGTTATTTTAGTTGGGAGTTGGGGATTTCAAACGACAGAACAAAGGTCTATCCATGATAGTGTTCCTCAGTGTTGTTATTAAATTTAGACCCATGTTTCTACTATTGAGATCAAAGTTTCTGTAACTATTTTGGAAATTTTATGTATAGAAAACATGCAATTACCGTCATCACGTCATCGTTTGGAAGCGGATTGGCGGATATGGATGCGAATTGTCAGCCTGGGCCTCACACTCTCAGCTTTCGATAGATTTTTCAAGCCAGGCAACACCGCGCTGCGAGCACCTCTGACCATTGGATCCTCAGTATCCGATGATGATGATGATGATGATGATGATGATGATGACGACAATGAAATATTTAAAAATGAAGAAAAGTAAAAATATACATGGACTAAGTAAATTTGTTGTTGTTGTTGTTGTTGTTATTGTTGTTTCTGTTGATAGTATTTGCAGAAAAGAACAAAGTATGCGCTGCAAAATTCAATACAGTCTAACTATACTTATGACACTGTCTGCGTGCTTCTGCATACGAAATTCACCAATAGTGAGAGAAACTTCTTTCCAAAGACGTGAGAAACTTACGTTACTTCCGGGTTTCACGCTGGGCAAATTTGTTCAGTATAGGCTCTGCTATTGGTTCGATTTGAAACGCGCCCACGTGACTTAATCTAACGCGGCGTCGACTTTTAAATCTGGAATGTAAGAGATGACAAGATGCGATGAAAAACCTGCTGATTTGTCGACTTTTCATTGTTAAGAGGTAACAATGTTTGAGTATGATTGAGAAGGACTAATGTGCTTTGACCCTACGTCGAATTACCGCTTTCGATGCTAGCTATAGGTGCATTTTTGGCGATGGAAAAAGTGTTTGAAAATGAAGAGACACCACTTGGGTAAAGTTAGGCTGTATTGAATTTTGCAGCGCATACTTTGTTCTTTTCTGTACATATTATCAACAACGACAACAACAACAACAACAACAACAACAACAACAACACCGACAACAAATTTACTGAGTCCAAACATATTGTAATTTTTCTTCAGTTTTAAATATTTAATCATCATCATCATCATCATCATCGGAGACTGGGGACCCTTTGCTCTGACGACTAAGGGCCGGGTGGTCTGTGCTGACTTCCTTCACCTCCAGTGGGGACAAACACGGCCATGGTACTATCAAATTGTAAAGAAATGTTCTATGCTGTTCTGAATCAGGATTAAGGGGAACTTCAGACCACAGTACGCGTAGATGGAGTAAATGTATAGATCAGGCGACACAGGAATAAACGTTGCGCTCGCGACTTTATTTCCCCAGGTCAGCCTGATGGCTGGTGGGGCAACTCTTAGCTCCGAGAGCCTGGAGATATGCTCACTCTAAGCACAGTTTGTGGAGGGACCGTGCTCTAAGGCCCCCAAAGTCAGACTCACAAATTTACAAAACTTTGTCGACAAGAAAACTTGCCAACGCTAGTTTCACAAAGATTAATATGCAGTATGCATGAGACATGTCACAACACCAATGTTTTAAATCCAAGCTGTGAAAATATGAAAAGCGATACTTAACAGCTACAGTTCTGATAAAAGTTTGACTACATTGTCTTTCTATTGTCCAAGCTTGCGTGAGACATTCCATGCATAATCATAGGAATTCACGAGACACGCCTGGAATGGTGCTCAAATTGAATTTAAACAGAAGAGACTTGAAAATGTAATTTGCCGCCAATTTTTTAAGAATTACACCTCCGGTAAATCGTGGGAATTCAAGCCCAAGTGGCGAAATGTTGAAATTTGGCGATTTACTAGAATGAAGATTTACAGTAACCGGTACAAATTATAGAAACATGACAGTACAAAGCAATGCTGTACGATAAGCACAGTGTGTGAACTAAATCAAGAAGCAAGTTTGATGGATCGTATCAAAGCTATAAAAACGATATCGGCCGACCATTCTCAGGACTCATTTCATTAACAACGAAAGATTGCCCATCAAACGTTATCGGGACCACAGGTGCGCGTGAGTGAAGCGTTGCTTGGATAGTTCGATCGAAAGCCCTGGACACAGGCCCTCGGGGGGGGGGGTGCCCTGGATCGAAGTTTAAATTTGAGGCCGCGCCGAAGGCAGAACCTCGAGATTGACTGGTGTGAACACCAGTACCTAGGTTCGGCTTCACTTCACATGCATGAAAATACTACTAGAAACTCCGGTACACGCGTGCTGTACATTTAGAAAATATCTTTGTGAAAATGCAAAGATTTAATCGTCATTGGATAATAATACATTTTGCGTCAGAATTTTTTATAACTTTAGAAGCCGTAATAATACATTTTGCGTCAGAATTTTTATAACTATAGAAGCCGTATGAAAGCCGACCGCGCAGGGAAGTACGGCTATTGTACGACGGCAGAACTATGCGTATGTATTCCCATCCCACATCGCGGCCCTAGCTCCTCTGCCCTGCTGAATACCTGACCTCAGCAGGTCACCGGGTCAGTTATACTTGTGATTGCCATGTTTGGCGCGCAGAATACGAAAACTTCCCGCTTGTCCGTCTGCAAATTTATACACTTTGACTGTTTGAAAAATACATAACCCCCTTGTAGTTTTCAAATTTAAGGCGACCCCCCCCCCTGGATTTTTCCGGCCCACCCCAGCCGTAATAACTGAACGCTCCCTTAGTAAAAAAGTGAACAAAACATTACATATTTAAAATATTTTGTTATTGGACCTTATATTATAGAATACGTCCTTTTTTGTAAAGTGTAAAGCTGGTGCTCTTACGTAAGAGAGAGAAATCTGTTATTCAGTTCGTAAGTCGGTTATATGTGTGTCCTTTGCAGCTATTGATGCACCATTCACAGTTAATTATGCACTATATTGACACTATACGAACTTCAGTGAACGCAATCGCAATTCTCATAGGATTGTCGTGCATTTTCTTTACACTTCTCATGCAGACTTTGCATAGCAATATAAAATATGACCATCCCCACTTCCTCCGGTCCGCCCCTTCTAACTGAATGTTCCATTATGAATACACTTGCAATGATTTGGAGCCGATTGGCAGCGAGAATAATAAATAAATAATATTCAAATGTCAGTAGGTATCAGTAGCATATCCATTAGTTAATGAATGATTTCATGAATAAAAAGACAACTAAATAAATACTCATAATTATGGAACTTTTTTCTGGTATTTTTACCGCTCTACCATGTTTGAATACTTGAAGAAGAAGCAAGCTATACTTGATTTCCAAAACAAAAACTATGAAAAATATTATAAAAAGTTACTCTTGTACCCTTCATAATATGAAGATTTAGTAGAGCCGGAAAACAACCGGCAGATTCCTTGGACTACGATTTTAATTTTTCTGTCATGTTTTACATTCAGTCACATGGGAGAAATATGTAGGGCAAACTTCTCCGGGGTCCTTCAGCCAGGGCAGTGTAAATGGGATATAGTTGACCCCTTACTGAACCTTGTGCCACTGAAAGGTCAGTCAGTGTACCAGTCGCATGCCGAAGGGGGTATCACATCTTGCGTCGAGACAGAATTGACTGGCTGAAACATTCCTAATTTTTTGGTCAGTCCACCCCTTCCAGCACCGTAACGATGTTGGTGAAGACAGTACTTGTCGTCATTATCGCCGCCATTGCGAGTAGGATAGCCACAGTTTTACTGGGAGCTCTTGCTAAGAGACGGCGCCTAGAGAAGGCACTTGCGAATTTTCCCGGCGAATCAAAGCACTGGTTGTTCGGGCATCTGCATTTGGTAAGACCCAATTGACCGTTGAACAGCGTTGTAATTATGTGTAACGAACGGCAACGTCTGCCCGTTACGCTACCTCATCATGACGTGTCCTCCGTTGGCAATGACCATCGTCACAGGCTGTTGCCATTACCCGGGTGCGGGGCAGGTGGAACTTAGGCATGCAACCTCCATGCTCACCTTCTATCGTCACTCTCAGAAAAGTCAAACCTGTGTAGTGGTGAACTAGTATTCGTTGTGGTCTGAAACAAAATGATATGAAGTTGATTGACACAAGGCGATCACTATAAATTGACCACGGACCACTTTAGAGGGTAACTACAAAGACAAGCTTCAGTGTAGTTTGTAGGCCTTCATATTAGCTCTGAATGGCAGGGTTGTGTGTTACCGTTGTTATACGGCCTCCCACCACAGACGCGTATAACGCCGGTAACACACAGCCCTGCCATGCAGAGCAAGCCTTCATATATATACCCCAATGCCAGGCATTTGACGTAACTTAAAGTAAGGAACGTGGGTTTTAACAGGGAGGGGGAGGTACGGACCTATAATATACCATGGTGAGTCGAAGATAATCACACCTTCCTATATGCAGCGGGTCATTCGCACTTTATTCGAGAGGTCAATTCATTTGCATTAACATGTATTTTCGTGGTCAAGATACAATACAGGGAAGTAGGTCACCGATCTTCGTATTTGTTTGTCAGTAGCGGGGGCTAAGGGAGCCTTCAGTAATTACAGGGCCGGGGGAATTGGGAAGGGTCGCATTTTAGAAAACTGTTCAAGTGGGAGTGTCACTTTTTATAAACCTATCTTGGGGGAAGGTCACTTTTGACAGAAGCTGATTTTATGGCCAAACCTTTGATTATCCGTGTGATATTTCCTGTATGGGAAATCACCGACGAAACACGCCGATTCTTTTAAATAACAACACATTATCTACAAGTTTCACAAGCAAAGAAGATGCGGTGGGTATCCTACATTTAACACCTTGAATAGTTAAAACTGATAAAAGACAAGAGACAAAAACATATGATCAGGTTGAAAAGTGTATATCAATTATCAATGTACATAAATGCAAAGATATCGATATTGTTAGTTTTATATTGGAAAAAATTGTGCATAGTTCTCTCATAGACAACCATGTACAGTGAATCAGCAATTCAGTGAAATTCCAAAATCAAATTTCTTGCACAACCATGGACTTATAACCACCCTAGTCTAATCAAGAACATTAATATCAATAATCAAGTGTACACAAATGCACAGATTTACCTATTTTTGTATTG
>LD350410.1:20362-38182 GCA_001465055.1 Ptychodera flava | reverse complement strand
GCCACATGCCTTCATTCCGTTTTCTGCTGGACCAAGGTATGTATTACATACATGTGAGTTATCTTTACAAAGACAACAGAAAGTAAAAAACAGAAAACATGAAATAAAACAAACAAATTACAGCTGTTTATTTAAGAATATAAAACTGTCATGGCTAATATTCGATACATATTTGGATGCAACAGCCCAATCTAGGGTCGTTGTTTTGACCTGACAAGTGCTAGCGTAAGGGAAAGCATCAATTGCAAAAACTTTGATTTGACCTCACCCCTCAGATTTTGACTCGCATTACTTTACCCCCTGGAATTTGATTGGTTGATATTGATCATTGGAGTACAATATGGTCTTTTAACGCCCTTATAAATAAAATCTAGCTGTTGGGCCTGGATGCAAAATGTCGTACGTTCTACCGTGTTACCTTCTTCCCCTCCTCAACTAATCCTTAAACCATTTAAGACAGAGTTGATATCAGTGACAAATCTCACCGCACGAAAAACTGATATTTATTCTGTTGTACGAGCTGATATTAGCCCAGAGAGCATATTTCTGTCACATGCCGGAAATTACTTGCTGACTACGCATTTTTTTCAAGACGAAAACATGCCCGAAGACATGACTTTCCCTCCCTTTTTGTGACGATCTTCCGGTAAGCGACTCGAACATGCGTAACTTTTGACAAATGATAGTCTGGTCATATTTAACTATACGTTGTCTACTTCGATATAACTGCATCCAGAGTTCAAATTTGTTGCTTCCCTAGTTGTCAACATCGATCTTAATTCCTTCAATTTCAAAAAGCGTTGCATATTCTCTCTCTGACAGGAATTGTATCGGCCAGAACTTTGCTATGAGCGAATTGAAGATTGTGGTCGCCCTGCTGTTACACCACTTGAATTTTCGGTGGATGGCAGCAAACCAGCAGAACCGATGTCGGAGATGGTCCTTCGCGCTAAACACGGCTTGTATATGTTCCTAAAGAAGCGCCAATGACTCGTCTATTTAGTTCTATCGGACATGTCTCAACCTAATCCCCCATAGAAAGGTGTATGCGTATATGCTTCCCAATTAGTCACTTTTTCACGGAGAATACCCCTTAAATTCCATGTCCTTTTTGATTCCCCAAAAAAGCTAAATATGTATCAATAACGAATGAAATGTCCCCCATACTTTGGGAAACCTTAACCTGCAGCAAAATGAAGGAAAAATTCCCTGATTTGTCAAAAAACCTTAATGAGTCATGTTTTGGAACATTTCATGAGTTGATATTTTCAACTGGATAGGACAGCCAAATATAGAAACATTTGGAACCCCCTTCAGGGCCTTATTCCTAACTGTAACCGAACTTGTTGATTGATAATGTTTTTGTTTTAAATATCCGGGGAATGTTAACCATTTTGCAAACTTCTATCATCCTATGATCCATGCCGACCCATAATGCATAGGGACGATGTCATTTAAGTAAGTTGGTTTACTTAACACGATTGGAACTAATTTGTTATTTTATGATAATTGGATGTTGAAGTAACGTCGATTTCATCTGCAAATGTAAACTCATCTGCTTTTCCTTTTAAGTTACACACTCGTTCTTATGAATAATTTGTAATATCGCAACATTCAGTCATACGGCACCTAACACTTTTGAGAAATTTGAAAAATATAAAGATCCAATTATCCCAAATTAGTTCCAATCGTGTTACTTTCAAACCATGCACACAGTATAGATTCAGTGACGCCAAATTTATTAGAATGTTTAGGCCTCCATAACATCTGTCTTTATCGCGTGATCCTCCAATTGATCTTTGTATTTTATACTCTGCAAAACGTCAAACATATATTTACAAGTTCACATTTATGTTGAAGACTCATATAGTTTAGAACGACTGATATGGGTGCTACTAGTCTGCTGATGGGGCCCGTGACTATTCTCGTTGCAGACGACGGAATCAAGCCCAGAATTTTTCGACGACATGTTAGTGTTACAGTTTTCGCTTGATAATGTTTCTTAGTTAATGAACTATTGGTGTTTGAACTTAGTTTTTTCTATGTTGAAGAAAATATTCAGTATGGAGCGAAATGAGTACATGTGCTAATATATAATTATAATAATGAATAAGACAGGCGGTAATTATCAGAGCAAATGTGAACAAGGCATTTGCACAGACTTTTTCTACTATAGGATCTTCACCAGAAGAGCCTGTCAGTATACTATTTCGTTTCATCGAGTTTGAATCTTTTTGTTTGCATAAATTAAATGTGGTGTTACTTTCACAGGGACAATCATGATCTCTACTACCGTTTATAAACTGCTTCATTTGGAAAAAAATCACGCCCAATTCCTTGTTGTAATAAACATCGATGTTATGATTTTGAAATCTGCTTCAAAGAGCTTAGACAGAAATTACAGGTGGGTAGCAATTTTTTTGCACAAGCATCATGCATGCCTTTTGGGAAGTTTAGGGTAACCATTTTTTGCGCAAGTATTAGAAGGCAAAATGTGGCCGATATAGTGATTCGTTCCAAAATTTCAAATCATAATACATGGGAGTCTATTGGGCTAATATTGACATTTTCCCATAAAAACGATCTATACTGTACACGTACATATGTTTGATGAGTCACGTAAATGTACTTTCCTTGCAGTGGCAGGTAAAAAGTGCATATCTGTACAAAAATTGATATTTTGATCTACTTGATAATGTTGATTCACTATACACAGTAGTCTAAGAGTACGAAACTGGCAATGTTTATGAATTTAGAGATGTTTGATAATTTACATGTACTTGATTTGAATGGTTGGTTATAACTCGTATATATACAAAAAATTTGATTTTGGAATTTCACCGAAAATGTTCATCCACTACACATGGGAGTCGATGAGAAAACTGAATAATGTTTTCCAATAAGAAACTTGCTATACTTGTGCATATATAGACGTTGGACAATTAACATAACTGTACTTGATTAGAATAGGATTGTTAAAAGTGCATATTATGTGTACAAAAATTCGATTTTGGAATTTTAACGAAACGTCGATTCACATACATGGTAATCTATGAGAGAAATAGGAACAATTTTTTGAAATATTAAACATATTAATAATATTAAATATATTAATATTATATTTTTTACAAAAAATCACTTTTATTCATCTCTCAATTATTTTTTAACTGTACACAACTTTCCCAAGACAATTCAATTGTAAAAGTCAGCAAGGGGAAAAAAACCCCAACAACAACAGCAATGAACAAAAAAAAATACAACGCAACGGTATTATTCACAAAACTAATCCATTATAAATACTTTATCATTTCTTCTATGTATTTACTCTTCTTTGTGAGTTTTAGATACATTAGTTCTTCCTTCAGAAAACGTTCAATACATTTTTCATTCAATATCTTTGTCTTGTATACTACAAAGGTAGCAATATTTATAACTATGTTCATCTCTTTAAACGTATCAATATCTATCATATAACCATACACCACGTGTTTCCACAGTATTTTAAAGTTCGTTTTCCACACCATATTTATAATCTCATTGACTTTTTGCCAGAAACGGATTGTAGTAGTGCACTCAAACAGGAAATGCTCACAATCGTCCTTCTTATGGAATGTCTTACACTCAAAGTGGTCTTCTATTTTCCATTTCCATAAGTTATACCTATGCGGTAACTTATCATGTAACATAAAATAATTAAACTGGGCAATTTTCTTTATATACATCACCTTCAGCTTAAAACACCATATCTTTTCCCACATATACGTCTCTCCACAAGATCTTTCCCAGATTCTACAAGCATATGATTTTTCTGATTTTGCCTTGGCAAAGTTAAAATAGTAATCTTTACAAGAGCAGTGTAATATATTTCTATATTTGCCATCATCACATCTCATCAACATGTCTATTCCTTGTCTTTTTACATGTATCTTTCTTTGTACTTTTTCCATCTCCTCAACCCACGTCTTTGGAATAGCCGTTCTCAACACTTTTAGTTGAGAAAACCACTTCCTTTTACATTTCAAAATCTCAAATAAACTTACAGGCGATATAAAGTTCCCATTACTAAAACATCTGCTACGTAAATTATTCCAGAAATATAAAACATAATATCTGTACATTTATGGATGTTAAATGATTGAAATACATGTTCTTTATTAGACTAGGGTGCTTACAGTTGGATTAGACAAGGGTGCTTACAAGTATTTTGATATAAACATCATGTATGAAGTTACTCATCCAATAACAAAGATGCCACCTTATTCAATATAATAAAAAATGTGAAAATATGCTGAGTCAGCACTTTTGCATCATTGATTTTTCAAAGAAAAATATACAATTATGATTATCTTTGAAAATCAAGCACAGTAACATGGTATTTGTCTTATATTCTTCAATAAAGCACCTTACAGTGGATTATTGTGATAGTTTTATGAAATTGACAATATTCCTAGTATGTTTTCTGACATTTCTACTTGTATGCAATCCTATGCAATGACTGATTTTGCATAGCCCCTAGGTAGTATTCCTTCTTATGCCAAGAAAAATCGCTATTTGCATCAAACCTAGACTTATTTATCTCATTTCAAGCCAAAACCAGTCATTTTATACTTTCATTCTGGGGTACCACGCAAATCCTCTCTGTACTTTTAACAGTGCAATTTGTGTAAATAAACATGACTACAATGTAAGTTTTCTCACTGATACACACAGAGACAAGCACATAATTCAGCTAGAAATTGTCGGAGCACATAATATTGGCAAAGTGATATCTATCTTTGAAGTTTAATGTACACAATTTGCAGGTCTCCAGATATTTATTGAAAGTGAGATGTTAGATGCAAAGTCCAGCATATATTTTCATCTGATGATGCTGAATAACTTGCAAACTCACGGTGAAAATTGGGGAAATCCAACTAGTGTTTTCTTTTCTTTTTTTCCAATTTGGTTGCCATAAAACAAAGTGGCTACCACTGAAAGCAACAATCCTGAGGAATATTTCAGAACCTTTGTTGAACAGAACACCTTTCCACAACATGAATCCACATAATGTACATGTTATATTTCTGCTAGTTCCATTCACAATTCACAATGTTCATAAATTCAGATAACCCTAGATATGTCAAAGTTCACAGTTTTTCACCAGAACATATTTTTCAAAGTTGACAGAGCATGCATATTTCACATTAAATAGCCATGATGCACATGTTTTCAGATGACAGGAAACAAAACATGTTAATTTGTTTTTTGGCCCTTTCTGCCAGCCGTCACTGAGAAAGCCTTGATCATACAAATCAAACCGCATGGGATTCTAAAGTATAAGTATCATTACACAATGTGTGAGCCTACCCACAATGCTCCTCGATTCATACACTCTGAGCTTGAACTATAGCACATTTCCTGCGTACACAGGATGCTATGGTCAATATTTCAACAATCTGAACCATAGTACTGATGCACATGATCTTCTGGATGCACATACAGAATTATTAGAAAATCAACCACGTAGGAGCTAGCAAATTTTTAAATTTTTCAGCAAATATTTTTGACAGCCATGAATAATTTTATATATCAAGACTTCTGGGCAAACATTTAACTGATGTGCTTTGTCCTTAGCCCCCGAAAGATTGCATTTCTGTCTGCTCCCCTAATATTTCTAGGGAAAAATTGTTGGCCTCCCCTGAAAATCCTCCAGGCCCCCTCGGAAATAAATTCTGAACACTACCTTACTGCTCCTGGTTCTTCATTGAATTTGCTTATTTGCAACTATACATTGGCTCATTCCACGTCTAAAAAGAATTGTAACATCCAGAAGGAGCAATGGGTATTGGTCTGGAAATGTGGAGAAATCATATAGGTGTGTTTTCACAACCTAAATCTTGGCGGTGCCTTGGTAAAGACAGCTACTGCAAGACTAACCGCACCAAATGGCCACTTGCTTTGGACCTCGCCTACATAATGACGTTACCATGCTCGTCATTGACTTGACCTTCCTGATTGCCTTTATACTATCTAAAGCCGAGTCCTCTCCATCAATGATCTCGACGGATTACAACTTTTCGGCTTCGTTCACCAGTAGTGCCAACTTTATTGAATTCAACCGACGTTCGGAAACAATGGCGTACAGAGAAACGCAAGGTAATGCATCAGTGTTCATTCTACGTTTGTATGTAATCTATGGCGATGTTGAACTCAATCCCGACCCTCCAAAACCACGCCCAATAAAACTAACAGACTATATGGGAACAACAGGAACTTAGGTCCAATTCAAATGTAAGCGAACCGTCTGGTGACTTGGATGATGTAAGTTTGTCGAGAAATACGTGAAGTAAAAACGGACCTGAAAGTCAAATTGATACATGCACATCTATTTAGGACGCGTACGCGAAAGTTGGTGAACTAAAAGATGAAGTAACAAGCCTTCGAAATCAATTTCACCAAACTCAAGAAGAAACTACGAGACTAGCGGAAGAAAACAAACATCTAAGAGACGGAATGGGGAAATTACTATACATGAACTTGATAATGTCAAAGGACAAATGAAATGTAATAATCTTTCATTCTATGGTATCTATCAGGCAAGAAATGAAACCTGCGAAGAGTCTGAAAATAAAGTCAAAGCACTTACATCTGAAAAACTTCACCTGGATGGAAATAACATTTATACCTGAATGTTACTACAAAACATCTAAACCAATTCAAAAGATCAATTAATTCCCAAAACTCTCACACCCTGATAAATCTGTCAAATTATTCATTGTACTGTTTTAGATTGATTGACATCTTACTCCGGAAGATGCCTCCTTAATGAGATGGTGCAACTCTGTATTAGCTCCACGTATGTATTCCCTTGTATATATTTTCCATGTTTTGTAAAAAAGGCTGGTGGCCTGTAATACTGAGTAAAATATTGCAAAAATATTGCCTTTTGTTTTGATTTTCTTGACAAATCGGGGGGGGGGGGGCTTTTTCAGGGTTTTCTTGAAGTGTTTAGACATTCCTTTGTCATAATCACTGACCACTGTTTAGTTTTTTTAATGAAAAGTGGCCATATTTTTATGATTGTTTTTGTGAAATGGTGAACCATTCTGCGGCACATATCCATACACCTTCAATGGGAGTACCTCCCAGGGAAACCTCCCAGGTCAAGATCGGATAAGGCGGTGGACATAGCTGTTCGAGAACAAAAATGTCAACAAAGGTTTCTTATAGGAAAAGGAAAAGGGCAAATTATTGTGTAGAATCAAAATATCCAAATGATAGCAGGAAAGGGAAGGCAACTGGTGACAGCTTTCCCTTTCGGCAATAAATTTTGATATGCAATCAAGGAACAAGTTCTTGAAAGTGTCAACACCGTAAACCTACATGTACACAGATGTTAGGTGAACCGGCGCGGCCAGTAACAAAATCGCTTTGTGAACAGACTTTTGTAAACTCGGATAGTGTCGATGTTAACCACTAGTGGTACAAGATTTCAAATATTATGTGTATCAGGAATCATTTTTTTGTTGTGTCTACATCAGAACCCGAGAGCCCCCGAGGTACACCCATAGGAAGGTGTAGGGTTATGTGCTATCCAAATGGATTACTTTAACAAAAATCCCTCAACATAAGACACTTTCATCCCCCATACGCTAACTATCATTAACAAATGGAATGCCCCCATGTTCAATAAAGGTCAATTTTATTCATAAACATTTGTAAAACAGTCAAAATAAGATCAATGAAAGGTTATATCACTGGTTTATTCACTGAAATTCTTAAACAGATCAATATTAGTATAAGGTCATTGACTTTGACCAGGACGATAAAGCGTGGATTTGTTTAACATCTTTGTTCTTAAATGTAGTAGACGGAATTGCCCTTATCAAAGAGATTTGTTTTCAAACAAAGGCCGGAGCAATGGATCAACTCTGAAATTTTACACGGTATGAAAGAAATGGATCGTTTATTTCCGAAACTGAAAAAAAACAGGGGAAGGAAAGCCTATATAGGCAGTTTCGGCTTCCAGACTTATCAAACGAGCAAAATCCGATTTCTTCAAGTCAATTGGAAAGTCACCAATTGCAGTCAAAATCTTGAAAACATTGGGAACTATTCTACAAAAAATTGAGTTTACGTTCACAACAGGCTTGGCCATAGGCAATGAAGTCTGCTTTGACAAAACAAAAGTTGTACAGAGATTTAACCAATACTTCGGTACAATAGCTTGTCGACAAACTACCTCCTATGTCTGGTAAGTTTGGCATAGACCTTGTCAAACAATTTGAATCTGACAAAGGTATTGCAGAATTTTTTTTATAAGCATCTTTCCTCTATTGACAGCACTAAATCGACAGGTGAAGACAATATTACAGCAAATTTAAGAAGTTTACAGTTTACAGCAGTAGACATGTCACTTTTATATTTAGAAAACCAAATGGGACCAAGTATGGACCCTTGAGGCACCCCACAAATAATTTGATTAAATGATGACATATGACCATTCACACTAACCGCCTGCTGTCCATCGGTCTGATAAGATCTGAACCAAAGAACAGCATCGTGACTAGGGCCCAATGCTATAAGTTTATCTAATAGGATCCCATGATCCACGATATTAAATGCTTCCTGAAAGTCGATAAGCACCATCCCTGTTCGTTTTCCCTAGTCAATTTGGTGTTTAATGAAATCAGTTGAGTACTCTGGTCTCAATCCTGACTGAAATTTATAGAGTAAGTTGTTTTGCAGAAGGTACTCTTCCAACTTGTGAAATATTTTTCCCTGCATCATTTTACAAACAATGCTTGTAAGCAAAACTGGCCGATAATTACCATCAAAAGTTTAGTCAGAGACGGTGCTTAGCAGATTTCTGCTCCATTAGCTCATGTCTTTGATTTATCCATCCGTCATCAATCAGCCAGTTTCACTTAATCGCATTGTTTCTAAAGTGGCGATGAGTATAATATTTGACTGGCTGCAAAAAGTACCCTGATGGAACTGCTGACTTTGCTATATCAGCAGTAAAGATATTCAAGGGACAATTGCTGTAACTTTTTGTCATACTTTCTTTTTCTGTATATCAAATGTTTTTTGTCCAACTCCCAATAGAATGTTAGCATGCCGAGTATTCTGCTTGTTAATATAGCCAGTACACGTCTAATGACTATTGTTGTTGTTGACAAATGAGTTCTAGTCCTGACTTGAATTCAATTTTCAAAAATAACGATGCTGACTGACTGTACAAATATAGAATGTTTTAATAAGCTAAATACTGGGCATATTTGTTGTTGGTCGATCCAGTCAGGTGTCTGTCACGGATGAAGAAGTAAAATAAAAGGAAAGCAAAGAAAAGAAACAAAGACAGAGCAAACAAGCGAAGAATGTATATTTAAATGCAGTCTATTTGATAGAATATATAACCCTGCATAATGTTGAGGTTTATTAGAGCCGGAAAACGACTGGCAGATTCCGTGGACTACGATTTTCTGTCATGTTTTACATTTAGTCACATGGGAGAAATATGTAAGACAAACTTCTCCGGGGTCCTTCAGCCAGGGCAGTGTAAATGGGACATAGTTGACCCCTCATTGTACCTTGTGCCACTGAAACGTCAGCGTACCAGTCGCACACCAAAGGAGGTATCACGACTCGCGTCGAGACAGAATTAACTATAGGTGAAACATTCCTAATTTTTCTGTCAGCCCAACCCTTCTAGCACTGTAATGATGTTGGTGAAGACAGCATTTGTTGTCATTATCATCGCCATTGCGAGTAAGATAGTCACATTTTTCCTAGGAGCTCTTTCCAAGCGACGGCGGCTGGAGAAGGCTCTTGCGAATTTTCCTGGCGAGCCAAGGCACTGGTTGTTTGGGCATCTGCATTTGGTAAGACCCAATTGTACTGTTAAACAAAGTTGCAATGGTAATGTATAACGAACAACAACGTCTGCACATTACCTCATTATGACATGTCCTCCATTGGCAATGGCCATTCTTATTGGCTGTGGCCGTTTCCGGGTGGAAGGCAGGTTGGACTCAGGCATGCAGCCTCCATATTCACTTTCAATCGTCACTCAAACTCAGAAAGTCAAACCTTTGTAGCGGAGAAGTGGACTGAGACAAGGAGACAGGAGACGGACTGACACAAGGCGATAACTTTAAATTGATTACAGACCACTCTGGAGGATGACTGCAAAGACAGGCTTCAGTGTAGTTTGTAGGCCTTTAAATATTTAACCCGATTTCGGGCATTTGACGTAACTTAAAGTAAGGAACGTTGTTTTTAACCGGGATGGGAGGTACGGACCTGTATGCAATGGCGAGAGTCGGAGATAACCACACCTTTCCATACTGCAGCGGGTCAATTGCGCTTTATCAAAGAAGCCAACTCATTTGCATTTACATGTATTTCTCAGTCGTCAAGATACTATACAAGGAAGTAGGTCACTGATCTTCGTGTGTGATTGTCAGTAGCAGGGCTAAAGATACATGTTTGTTTTCGGCTACTTTTTTATCGGTCAGATTCCCCGGTGATTACAGATGTACACTTGGCAATCCGCACGAAAAAAGAGAGGGTGTAGCACAAGAGAAGTTTGGAATCCGACCAAGTTCAGAGGCAGTCTGAGATCTTGTAAAATTGAGATATTTTTAAATGTTGCTCATTTTCTAAAGTATTACAGACAAGATCAAACTTGGAAATGTGAAGGCTATCTGTAAAACGCTTCCCTATCTACTTTGAAAAATTCCCTCTCGTCCAAAGGCTTTGAAAGTGACCGCTGTCAGGCTCGCCACCTGAAATATTTTCCAATCGATACATAGTGCATGATCTTCCCGTGACAAAAGACTCCTAACGCTCGCTGGCCGTCTCACCGTGATATGACTTGCCTTCCTCTTGTCAAACTTCGCAACAAATTGAATCCTATACTCCGTCCGCCCGCTTTTGTCGAATTTGTCCGTTAAGCTTGAACTATATTGAAAGGGGGAAAAGAAAATAGTACTCACATTTGTCTAGTGACCCGTTTGGTTAAACATTTAGCCACAACATATTTATGTTTTTATAGGGCGGATGGAGCCTGTATGCACCAGGAAATAGCATTAGGCCTTAACGACATATTACTTATTCACATAGATGAATCCGGGTAAAACTGGCTTGGACAAACGAGTACAATGGACGAACAAGTACAAATATGGTTATCCTTACTGGCTCGGACCGTTCCATGCGTACTTTGAATGTGGGCACCCGGAGACGGTGAAAGAGATTTTGTCAACTGCAGGTACACAGTTAATTGTATCATTCGCTATATACCATTGGCAAAAGCTAATTTGTTTGCGGTCAGAGGGCCTGACTTCGAGATTAGTGCCTCACGTCTTTTCCCAAAATCGTATTCCCAAAGAGACTGTTAACATAGAACTGAAACAAGTTACAATATCATCAGCTCTGATTAATACAACGATCTGGGGAGCTGACTTCTTCAATCCCTGAACTGTGTTTAAGGAGGAACAGGGAATATTGTAAAAATTCAGTGGTAAGTGCTTTCATACGACAGTGACGTAGAGAGGGATCAAGAAAATTGCATCAGCTCACACTTTTTGCAAGATGATCATCGAACAAGATAATCAGCGAATTGCTGATGATCCAGGGATACGCATATAATAAAGTGTAAAACGTGCATTTCCCTTTTCCATTTTTTCCCTCCAGAACCCAAAGATGACTTGATATATGGCACTGTAAGACTGTGGCTTGGAGATGGATTGCTCTTAAGTACAGGGGCAAAGTGGGCGAGAAACCGTAAACTCTTGACACCAGGCTTTCATTTCGAGATACTTAAACCATATGCGAAGATATTTAATGAGTGTTCCAAGGTTTTAGTGGTAAGTCGCTGACAGTTACATTATTTTAATCACGGCACGTAGGGCTATGATTTAGCCTAAATTTCTTAGATTTTGATTTTCTTTTATTCTATATTACAGAGGTTTTAGCAGATTTTTTCAGGCGGAGAAGTGTACATTATGGGCTTTAGAGAAGCGGGCCTTTGTCGTTTTGGCGTTTGGTAAAAGGGGGTGTTCCAAGTGTCCAATGGCAATTATTTTTTAATACAATGTGATGCCGAAGAAGCAATCTGAGAAAGAGAGTTGCTCAAATATGCCTTCATTTCAAAGAGAAAAAACAATTAACCTATTTTGAACCCTTCAAGTGGTGCAGTCTGGAAAGTCAATTGCTGTATTAGGCTCTTTTTTCCGAGAACACAACAAGCCTATTTTTAGGGCAAGTAATAGAGGGTATCCCCCACTTTACCGACAATGTAAAGGCACATAAGCTGTAACTTGAGGCAAGTTTTTCAGTATTGTGCTTCTGTATATCAACTACCGTGTCTGACCCTAATCCGTTTGTCATTCTGAAATTTTGAGTATTCTCTTCGTCAACGCAGCTTGTATGTGTGTAGTGATCATTGTTTATTGTTTACAAATGAATTCTAGTCCGGACTTGAATACAATTTTTAACAATAAAAATGGAGATTATAATCACATTAGTTGCGTTGATATGCTAAATACTTGGCATTAAATTAGAGTTTGGGATTCAATGCAGAAAGTGCAGGGAAACCACAAAACAAAAGTTCTGAAAAAATAGCCAAAAGATACAACTTATGGAGCTTTAAAAAATAACAATTTTCATGACTTACACGCAATCTGAGGAAGATATTTGTCTGAAATTATATGATGTTTTCAAAAATGTCACCATGGGGACTAACTTGGGGGTGCAAAGTACGAGAGAAGGTCTCTTCCTCTTGTTCGCCAATTTTGAAAAAGATATTGACAATGATTAATTTTCATGACCCTGACAAACACAATCGCTGAAAATATGTTCTGCTTTCAAATTTAGAAACGAGAACCTACTGGTTCAGAGGTCGAGAGGGGGTATCCCAACTCCAACGTCAATTTCGAAAAAAATTCTGATTCACTTTGATGCACCAATAGAAAGACCAACGGTGATAAAACAGGTTCAATCATAATGGCGGAGGGTCTGTGGTTCAATATTATTTCCCTTAGATTCCAGTAGACGAAAATGCTGTTGCAGCCGTCTAATTTCGCCAGCTACCGGCTTCTAATGAAAAAACCGCATTTATTGTTTACTTAGGTCACTTCTTGTACATGTATTTATCACAATTTTCATTTTCCAGACTTATTTGTGATACACGATTGCCTGTCATTTGTAATTACATTATAAAATCCAACTTGTGAGAGAGCCAAATAGTACACACTTGAATGCGTTCAGAAGGCACGACCCTCACAATCCCTTCAATTGCAACATTCTTTAGTAAGAGCAAAAATAAGAACGCATGTCTTGTTTGTAATGACAATCAAAATAGAAAAATAGGTTACCGGTATTGGCTCTTCAAGGATATTCCTAGACAAAAAGGAAACAGTAAACTAATATACCCTATACAGCTCTTGGCGTGTTCCGGAAAGTATGAATTTTCCACCAAGTAGGAAGACGTACATACGATATAGAAGTATCTTCCTTCTGGATGATCACTTCGGGTGTTTTTTAAGATGTTTTGTCACGACGTAAAGGGTAATATGAGCGAGACTTTGTCAGCTTCGAATACGATTTGAGGTTGAAACATTTCAAACGACGGGTATTCCTTCACTTGATTGTGCCAATCCTTGCACTCAAGCGAATTATATCTACAATTTGCAAAGTTGCTTTTTTATTTCTCTTGCAGAACAAGCTGTCCCATCTTTGTGAGAGAGGTTCCGTGGAAATCACACACCATGCCAGTCTGGTTACCCTGGATTCGCTGATGAAATGCATATTCGGTTTAGACATTCACTGTCAAACCGAAAGGTAAATGAACACCGTAAATACTAGCACATACATTGTTAGTGCTTAGTTTTAAAGCGGCACGTTCCTGATGCGGACGAACAGGAACCAAATCGTTCAAACAATTTTGAATCAATGGAAAAATTAGTTCAAACCAATCTCCTCTCTGACATGTATCAGTGCATGTTGGATTCAAACATTAAAGTTAACATTTAATAAAGAATACGAGGGTCAAGGCCACTGGACCAGGGCTGCATCACAGATGCATGCATGCAGCGTTGCTCGGATCGAAGGCCTGGGATCGAAGTGTGAGACCGAAGGCCAAAGGCCGAACCTTGGTACTAGTGTAAAGCCATTAGTACCGAGGTTTGACCTTCGGCCTTACACTTCGATCCAAACACTGCTCGCACCTGCATCTTTGACTTGCGAACGTGCTAGCCTTGTGGAGATGCTCCTTCCTTTTACTATCTTTTGCTATTAAACTGTCACCAAAAGGAAATTTTAAGATCCGCACATTCAACACAGGCACTTCTCGGTGCCCCTATTTATATTGAAATGACATTTCCTCCATTTTAGCAAGATGGACCCTTACATAAACTCAGTGAGTGAGCTGTCCGTCTTGGTTATCAAACGGATGTACAATGTACTCCACTACAATGACTTCATCTATTACAACCTAACATCAGACGGTAGACAGTATCGACGGGCTCTTGAAAGTCTGCATGCGTATTCAAATGCCGTCATCAGAAAGAGAAAGTCGTTACTGGGTACAAATCAAGCGACCAACCAGGTGGAGGGAAGAAAATATGTCAATTTTCTGGACATTCTACTTTCTGTCAAGGTATTACACTCCTCATATTTTACTAATATTTGTAGTTTGACAGGTCATGTACTGTGAAGGTCAAGGTTTTTGCTTAAAGTTGAACATTTTATACTTGAAATCGGTCCACATGTATGAATTCTAGTCCATTGCTAAAGACGGAGACGCCATTTGAGTTTGGATGTCGACATCATTGAAATCAAGCTAAATTTTGAAGCTATATGTCAAATCAAGTTGATTTCTTGTGGGACTGAAAGAGAACGAAATGTTTTGCGTCGATTGCTTATACTAAATTATTGGCAGGATGAGAAGGGAGAAAACGTATTTCGACCTTGTTTTAGATGAGTGTGTAATTTATTCATAGGATGAGTACGGCCAGGGTCTGACTCATCAAGAGATTAAGGACGAAGTGGACACGTTTATGTTTGAAGGGCATGACACCACGGCCAGTGGAATAGCTTGGTGTTTGTACAACCTTGCCAGAAACCCAGAACACCAGAAAGTATGCCAGGAAGAAATTGATGAGCTTTTTTCCAGGAAAGGATGCACGGATTTAGAATGGTTAGTTTGGAATGTACGGAAATATAACTATTACACAACGATTTAGTAAACCTTCGCAATCCTGGAGTACAATCAAGAATTTTTCATTGTTTTTATTTGTACCCTAATGATCTTTATAAAGCCTACATTTATTAATGAAGGCAACGTTAGGTAATATGTGCCTCCAAATTGAAAGTGTATACTCTTGCTCAAACTTTCCTCAAGGAAATTTTCAACCACACCCTTTCAAAATTAATAAAAGTTTGTGTCCATAGTGCTGTTCTGGAACTGTGGAAATGGATTACTGTAAATGTGCCGATATTTGAAATTCAAAATGGCCACAATATTTGTGTTATCTCTATGCGTAATTAAATTTTTGATCTCCCAAAAACAGGACTGCGAAAAACGTATTACTTCCAAAGCTTCAAAATGAGCCCAAACAAGTGGTAGACCACAAAAGCATCATAAAAATTGCAGTCCCAATAGCTGTCCCCGAAGCGCATTCTTTTTTATACCGGAGAAAAACTGAATATTGTTCACAAGATATTCATGTTTGTGTCTTCAGGAATGACCTGGCCAACCTGACATACCTAACCATGTGCATTAAGGAAAGTCTTCGACTAAACCCCGCAGTACCCCTTATTACCCGGATTACAACACGTCAAATACAGTTGCCGGATGGAAGAACCCTTGAAAAAGGTCAGAAAATAAAAAGTTCTGGAAACTGTTAAAATCTTAACTTTGGCATTCCGATATTCACAAAACCATAGTAGGTGCCTGAAAAGAAAAAGAAAAGTTTGTAGGTCCATGAAGTCTCAGAAAAAATCAGAGCAAAAGAAGTAGAAATGTCTATTGAAGACATAATAAATGAAACCCTCTGAGAAATTCTGAGTGGACAGCGGCAAAAGTGTTATCAATACATTTCTTTATTGGCTCCGTAACGGTATTTGAATGCTTGAAGAATTAATCTGCCATGCACCAACATCGTACTGAGGAACTTTAAGTTTTCACCGCCTTAGTTTTGTGAAAATCGGGAATTCGATTTTTCACTCATGGAGATAGTACAGGGATTACAGCCATTTTGAATTTCAAATATCAGTAACTATTACGAAATTAGTTTCGCTTAACAAGCATTGCACTGTGACATCCGATTCCTCATTCTCGACTTTGAAATAAAGTGGCTGAAAGTTTGCTTTAGGAAAGCTCGAGCAAAAGTTTAAGGTTTTCATTTTCGATGCGCGAGCTGCCTTAAATGCTTTGAGAGACGTATCCTTAGCACGAGCATATTACACAAACTTTTTATCCTCCTATTGCTCAAATATAGGCCTGCCCATTCGCATCAATATCTACAACCTGCATCACAGCAGTCATGTCTGGGATAATCCGGAAGTGTACGATCCGTCAAGATTTCTACCGGAAAATGTGAATAAAAGGTCGCCACACGCCTTCATTCCGTTTTCTGCTGGACCAAGGTATGTACTATATACATATGTGAGTCATCTTAGCAAAGACACAAGAAAGTAAAGAGCAGAATAAAATAAAAAAATACACCTGTTCATTTCAAAGCACGCGTGCGGGAGAATTTTTTCATTCACCGTTCCTAGCAAAAATCGACCACTTGGTTACAAACGTGGTTTTGTTGCAAACACATTTCTAAATATCTACTTGTATGCCCTCTAGCATTACAAGAATATAAAACTATCATGGCAAATATTCACTACATATTTGGATGAAACGACCCAATCTGAGGACACGAACGGGTCAAATATATTCTGATCTGACAAGTGCTAGCGTAAGGGAAAGCATCAGTAGCAAAAACTTTTATTTGACCTCAACCCTTACTTACATTTTGACTCGCATTTCTCTACCCCATGGAATTTGATAGGTTGATATCGATCATTGGTTTACAATACAGTATTTTAACGCCCCTCATAAATAAAATTTTGCTGTTTGGCTTGGATGCATAATGTCGTACATTCTACCATGTTACCTTCTTCCCGTCCTCAACTAATCCTCAAACCTTTGAAGACCACAAAACACTGATATTTATTTTTTGTACGACCTGATATTAGTCCAGAGAGCATATTTCTGTCACGTGCTGGAAATTACGTCATCTTTTTTTACTTGCCGACTATGCATTCCTTCAAGACGAAGTACGAAAGCGTGCCCGAAGACATGACTTTCCCTCCCTTTTTCGTAATAATCTCCTCGGTAAGCGACTCGAACATGCGTAACTTTTGATAAATGATAATCTGGTCATATTCAACTATACGTTGTCTACTTTGATATAACTGCATCCAGAGTTCAAATTTGTCGCTTCCCTAGTTGTCAACATCCATTTTTTTCTCAATATTTTGCGGGGTTGTTGATTTAATTCCTTCAATTTCGTTGCATATTCTCTCTCTGACAGGAATTGTATCGGTCAGAACTTTGCTATGAGTGAATTGAAGATTGTGGTCGCCCTGCTGTTACACCACTTTGAATTTTCGGTGGATGGCAGCAAACCTGCAGAACCGATGTCAGAGATAGTCCTTCGAGCTAAACACGGCTTGCATCTGTTCCTAAAGAAGCGCCAATGACTCGTCTATCTAGTTCTACCGGACATGTCTCAACCTAATCCACCAGTGGGTACTCTCAAAGAAAGGTGTATGCGTATATGC
>LD350410.1:4581-19037 GCA_001465055.1 Ptychodera flava | reverse complement strand
TAAATAACCATTACCGCCAATTTTGAATTGCCACTTTCCAACTGAGCCACACATAAATGGTAAGAATTGTCATACTCTATATCTTTTGTAACTTTCTAATTTACTCAGCTTATAAAGTACGTTCAGCATTTAATGAAGATCAACACTAGCCTTACATTGTTCTGTTTTTGTCTGTCTTTTCCTTTTGTAGTCATCTTCAACCTGATGAAGTCCTACTTTTAGGACGAAACGTTGAGTCAAAATTACCAAGAGAATAATAAAAAAATATGCAACCAGATCAGTAGACGTGTGCAAATTTATTCATCTACTATATACATATATATATATTTATATATATATATATATATATATATATATATATATATATATATATATATATATATATATGTATATATATATATATATATATATGTATATAATATGTATATATAATATAATATATGTATATATTCCGAAATTAATCAGGAACCTGTTATATATATCCAGGCTTTCTTGATTCGAATGACAGAGAAAAGTTCATGTATATCATTACTCACAAAGATAAACTACCTCTTGCCAAATTTATTTCTTGTACTTTAGTTCCTCCCCCAGCAGCAGCTTCATCCAGTGTTTGCTGAGTTTTGTAATTTTTGCCTTACCACACTCCTTGAGTGTGTTGTTGAGCAATAATTATATATATATATAGTCGCGTTTTGTTGTTCACGATTTTATACGAGTGGCGTATCGGCTACATTAACGACCTATTATAAGAAATTGTATTGTAACTTGAGGCGACCGATCAAGCAAGTCTGGCAAACTTTCGAAACATAGCGTTAAGGGATTGTAGTATTGTACGTAGTCTCTCAATCCTGAGTACATACTGTAGTGACAAGCAGATTACAGTTGAGTTGTCTCACTGTGCATGATTTATGCTACACACAATACAGCGAAAATAACCATAAATTAAACGAAAACAACAAAGATATGAACGATGTGTGAAGTTGCTTTTCATCTTTCCCAAAACTCGCACGCTGAGTTTGGCTTAGCTGTTATTCCACAGGTAAAGTTACGTCCCCTTTGTTTAGTATGACTTTGTAATCTTTTTTGTTGCAAAATTGTCAAAATCCCGACAGTAGGCTTAAGCGTATACTGAAATGAAGACATTGCCGACGATAATAAATTACAATGAAACCCCGCTATTACCATGGAGCTTTATCAAAATGAGCGCAAAAATCATTGTCTCCCTTCTTTCGCCTGTTGGTGTCCAAACTCGTCTAAACTTAGCCTATTATTCTTAACAATATGTATTCTGATTAGAAACCAAAATAATTCTTTCTATGTATCCACTGTGGTCATAATATCGCAGTCCCTATGTGCCATTTAGGCAGCCTACCAATGGGTGCCAATAGCCAACTTCGCGGATAAAGTCAGGTTTTATTGACCCCCAGCTGTCAACAGTGGGATATATTTCTACAACACTAGAATTCTAACCATGGAAAAGGGGGATCAACTTGTTAGATGGCCGACGTAACTTTGCTCGATTCTGAAAAGGTTCGAGTAGGGGTCAGGGGGAGTAGGGGTCAGGGGCTGTCAATAACCACATAGGGCAGCTCTTGTCTATTGACCCGGGTGTCAGTAGACACTCCGATATTTTTATTCTGGCCACAGTACCAACAACCGCTCGTATACACACTGCCCGTCCTTCAAAAAAGATTAATTTCAACAATGCTTGTTCTTCTTCAAATCTTCATGCTGACAGTTTCGGCACTTGCAACATTGAATATGAAGCCAAATTTTGTCATATTCATAGCGGATGACCTTGGCATCGGAGATATTGGCTGCTTCGGAAACTAGACCATGCGTACACCGGCCATAGACAGCATTGCCAAAGAAGGCGCCAAATTGACTCACAATCTGGTGGCTGCACCCACTTGTTCACCGAGCCGAGCAGCTCTATTAACCGGACGGTATCCGATACGGTCAGGTGTGTAAAGTCTTAGTTTAGTTTGGAGTTCTATTTTCAATCAGCAACCTATGAGTGACGTAAACTACCAAAAAGGTCAATGGGTTGGTTCGCGCGGCGGTCCTGTGGCGATGACCTCTGACCCAAGCGGGATCGATAAGCCTCAGCACCGTTGCGTATTCACCGAGAACCTACCGAGCTCCCAAAAGTGAGCCCACTATTCTGGTCTTTTCGGGTTTTAAGCTCATGATCAAAAGTGATGATAATTGAACAGTGCGTTTTGTAATTTTGCTTTCAACTATTCAAGTTAAGGGGTGAACCATTATATAGTCTAGGGAGGGCCGGGAAAATTGACTCTGGAGTATTATTTGCTTTGTTCCTGCTTCACCTGGAATTTGTTTCAACCATGTGAGTTCTGGCATCTGTTTTTTTAACCTTTCACTCACAGAGGATATTTTCTGCGCGCATATGTGCGCTGAAATGCCATATTTGCTGTTCTGCTTGTTATAAGAGATCTTTCTTCACATGCAATGACAAAATTGAATAAAAAATGTAAAGCAGCACAAAGTTTACAAGATAAACAGAATCTTTAAAAGATAAACAGAAGCATCCTTTACGACAGCAAAATTACTGATGAGACGAGAAGTCATTGAGGTCTTAATCTGTAAGAAAACAACTTCCACAGTCATTTAGTTTGTTCTGGGTAGTACGCTAAGAGTATGTGGCACAGACCGACCAAGAATTCGAAAGACTAGCCAATGCATAGAGGTATAGTTGAATAATGAAACGACACAATTAGTCCAGTTACTTTGGGAGGTTGGGGATGTCCCCTCCTTATAAAGTAAATTCTGAATTTTACATATTAATGTGGTGCTGTGCGTAACCCAACGTATTTTGCTCAAAATAATTTTTTGCAAAAATTTACTCGATTTTCAGTAATTTGTCAACCAAAGATTAAAATCTTTGTTGGGTTCACCTTTTAGCTTGTCAAGCATTCATTAATTGGATGAGAAAGAAAGTGTACAATTATGCTTATCGCCCGATTTCCGGTCTTCTCTTTTCTCCCAATTTCAAGATTATCTAATAACTTAACTGCACTTTGGCTGGGTCAAAGTTTCTGAAATTTTCACATTATGTATTGTTAATAATTGTTTAACAAAGTGACTTTTGGTTTTGCAATAAAAATCTAATATTTTGAATAAAAGGCACTTTAATTTTGCTTATCATGATTTTAATCACTTTTTTGAGTGTCAGTCTTTCAACCGCTGTCATTTAGAAATAGGGTATGTAAGGCAAAATAAAACTGTCGTTTTTTCCACGTATACTCTTGTTTCAAATGAAATATTAAATTGCATAAATTAATTTTTCTTTTTAATATTAAAACTGAGGTTTTTACCCTGAATATATATACCCCTTCATTCTTCTAGTAAACTATTGCTACCACTCTAAACTTAATTACATTCTCAGCTTTTTGAAAATATCTATTTGGGGCAGACTTCATGTCATCATTTATGAGAAATATTGCTTCTTTAAAAAAATTGTGTTTGTAACACTTTAAAATGGGGTTATTTGCTGGTCATTTTGAGTGTTTTTACACAGTTTTCATGAAGGTCTAGAAGATATTAGATGAGAAAATATTTCCCATTTTTACCCTGTCAAAAAAGTTAATATCTCAATAAGAACATTTCTATTTTTGTCACTACGTAATGCAAAGAATTGTAAGTGAATGCAAAAGAACAGCTTGCAGTTTCTTCATATACATGCCTTAGGCTACAGACGTGCATGGGCTTTCTAATGCTTCAAAAGTTTATGTGATACATTGATTCAAATTCAGGGTATGGCTATTCATTTTGGAATGCAGCTTCTACATGTATTTTGATACTAACAGGTGTGTCCTATAACATACTTGAAAAGACAAACTAAATCATAAATTAAGGATAATACTCATCATTTATAAGTAGGTCTATTTTATAACAAATCCTCACACCCTTGCCCAACCATCGTCACACTGCATTGTAATAATGCTGTGTTTAAAGTTGAATAAGAGCATTTCTAGAAACATTCAATATTGGGGTCACTGCAGGAACCAGTATATGTACAACAGATACTTTTAATGACAAGTCATAAGCCCGCACATCGCTGTAAAGAAAAACAATGGACACACGGTCTCCAGTGCAGGCTATGTGGACAAGCTGAATTGAGTATTAAGGTGTAAGGATGAGACTATATAACATAAGCACAACAGATGAATAATGCTACTTAAAGGTTCAAATTGAAGCAGTAGGTACATGTAAAACAACAGCAAAAGTGTGAGTAAAATATTAAATCAAATAGGGGCATTAATAAAATGAAATGCAATGAATAGAGATGTTTTTGAAAATGTTTTGACCATACGGTGCGCTGAAAATGAAAGATGTGATAAATAATGTGCTCTTCTGCCCCCCCCCCCCAACTGATGCATTGTAGCATCGAATGCCGTTTTGCGGTTGAATGCACAAGAGTCCAAAGTAACAAACGGGCAGACACATAATCGGTACATACTTTATGAGGTTAGTGAAAAAGTCAAGCTACCATTTACAAAGTTAAAATACCCCGACCTTACATGGTATTCAGGTCGAGGTGGAATACTGCCAAGGGATATTCTGATTCATCAGGGTTGCCATTATTTGCGCAAGCGTTATTGAAGGACCGTGAGATTTCATGCATACCTTTTTATGGCGGGCTGCCTTTTTACTCAGTGACTAGAACTTCTAGGCAAAATACGACTGTTATGGTCCAAATGACGGTCGAAAATCTAAAACCATTCCTCCCTATGTATAGAGTATATTAATTTTCGGATTTTCACTCAATAACATCAGATCATATGGGAGTCTATCGGGCATACTATTAACAATCTCCATCTACAAAGCAAGCTATAACTGTACATTTATATATGTTTGATACTGTACATTTATATATGTTTGATAATTGATATAAATACATCCTACTGAGAAATAGGGCAGTACTAGGAAGTATATATATGTACAAGCAATTTGATTCTGGTATTTCATGGTAAGTGTTGATTCACTATCCATGGGAATCAATGGAAAAACAATAACAAATTTTGTTTGGACATATATTCTTGTATTACGTCACTATTAGTACATTGTCTTACTGTTGATGCTAAGATAACACTCCTTCTAAGATTTCAGCTTTGAGGCACTGCTTCCCGCCACTGTTTATTCTACCAGCCAAAGTTTCAATCAGCTAAGACAATATGTTTAATTTCCCACGGGTCTTTCTGGTGACCAATAAACGTTTGCTGCCAAAACTGCTTTAATAACAGGAAACTTTGCCTTTCCAAATCAGAGATATTTCTACCTTTAACAGAGAAAAACTCACGTCACTGAACTTCACGCCAATATTGCACTGTTTCTCACCCAAGTGCCATGCATGTAGCCACTATCTATTAATAGTTTAGTAATAAAGTAGTCTTCTATAGTATTAGAAACTTCGTTTCCGGAATGCTTTCTCAGACCTGGTCACATTCTACAACATATTTTACAAATACAAAGCTATCAATATTTGTCATTTAATTCACTAGAATTGAGCGATTACAAGTGCATGTGTGTACAAGAAATCTGATTTTGGAATTTCACTAATTCACTATAGATGGCAGTCTATGAGATAATTATGAAAAGTTTCTTTCGATTCGAACTAGCGTGCATTATAAATATTTGAATGATTTGAATATGCTTGATTAGAATAGGGTATTTAAAAGTACAGATGTGAATAAAAATATGATTTTGGAAATTCACTTCACTTCACATTTTAGTCGAGAAGTGCACTATTGATATTAATAATTTCCCCCTACAAAACTTGCTACATCTAAGCATAAAATGTATATATTGCCAAGTTCTGACTGTTAGGCTGTAATAACTTTCTTTACAAACAATAAGTGCTCTCCTTACAACTAAAAGCCAAATAAAAATGATGGTAAACATTACAGCTATACACCCTTTTAATACTGAATAGCTATTTGTACTTTAAGCCGGTGAGAGAATATTCATTGAATGTGATCTCTTTGCATCCAACTTACTGAAACCTTGTATAAAAGTGAATATTTGATGAGGTTAAACAGTATTCTTTGAAAGGTCAATTGTCAACTAAAAAATTAAATTTCAATTAAGTAATTATTGATATGGACTGTGACATGCCGGGGACGATCACTGATTTTTTGCGTATGAAGTTTTTGAAGGGTCACTATTGTTTATGTAAAGGTTTTGAAGAACCACAATTTTTTCGCGCAGTGTCAGTTCGAAAAATACCGGTTTTCCCCAAACTTATATCTGTCCAGTCCCTCAAACTTTGCATCTCTGTGCATGTAGGCAGCTTGTTCAGACTCAAATAGATTTGAATTCACCGCCTGTTTCATAAAATTGTAAGTATAAGTATTGACTTTGGATTTATAGAAGATCTTTGTCGTTCTCCTGGAGTTAAGATAGGTTCTTAGAAATTACAAACTTTATCTAAAGTTGGTATTATACTGTAGTAAAGTTTTGTGAAAGTATTGTACTAAGCTAGGGTCAAATAGCCTTGAACAGAGATGGCAAGATAGATTGCAAGCCTTGTACTGCAACTGCTGTGAGTAAATGATGGATACATAGTGTTACAACAGAACATCATTTGAAATGGCTGTTTGTATGGCAGAGACATTTCAAAATGTACTTCAAATTGCTGAACGTTTACTTGAAATTAACACAATTATCGCCATGAAAAAACCTTTAACAGTATAGCTCACATACAATAAATATAATCGTGGTTTATATTACGGGATTCAAAGGTCAAAATAAAGGTAATATAGATAGCGCGAACATTCACAAAGTATACTTTTTAAATGTTCGCTTGATCTGATATCCGTATTCTGATGTGAGATTTTGTGGGCAAATATAGACCCTTGAGAGTCTAGTGTGATATGACCACGGTTATGATGGTATTATCGGTTACGGTTACTTGCAGTGACGTGGCGTGTCGGGGCCGGCAAGGCTGGTATTCCAATGTTGAAGGGAAGTAAGGAAAATTTGAGGCAGCGAGTATAATAATCTAAGATGCTACTTTATTCCACGATACACTAGACGACGGTACAATAGCTAGAGTGAGCTGGAGACCGACCAATATACACGTGGGCCAAGGCAGAGGTACATGCCATCATGAATAGTAATGACAGCTCATGAACAATAATGACATGACACTATGTCACACTATGGTACAAATGAAATGCAATGTATCTAAAGCCAGTTTTGAGCAGTTTTTTGCAGTTTCTCACGAAGTAAAATTCACGATAATTGTTACAATTTCAAATTTAGTCCCTGGAGAATGTCAAGATCATTTAAAAACGTCCTAGTCGTATTAAAGGCTCCTTAAGAAAGAGTGGTTGTACCAGGAGTCGAAGCTGGTGTAATGGTCGGAAGTAATGTTGATGTGCGTGTTTTAACTCGAATTTATTCATTGATCCTAGCTATGATTTCTTCAAGCATTTTTTCTCCTTCCTTGACATACAAACCTAACCATATTCCCAAAGGTTTCAGACGATACAGATAATACGTTGTGTTTAACCATTTTTAACCATGTTTTCGATGACAGTCTGACTTCAAAGCATGTAATGATTCAACGATGCAAAAATGATACAATATTTTTAACTGCAGCACGCCGGCAACATGCATCCAATGGAATGATAAGGTAGATTCGACAGAAATCGCCGGAAATGTAATCCTATTTTTTCCAAATCCGGAAACAAGCTAGATATAGGTCTCTGTAACCGTCCATAACAATGGGTTTCATCAGATTTCAAAGAGTTCAAGAATAAGTTTAATTAATCCTTCTATGTTGACACTGTACCTTGTAGAAATGAATAAATCTACAACGAAGTGTCTTTTTACGTCCAAGTTACTTGGATAGAATAAATTAAATACTCTTGACACTTACAACAGCTAAAAAGAAATGAATGTCAAGACCTATGAAGTAACAAAAATCTTATGAAACCGTACCTGTCTCTTGCAGGATCTGCAGTTTCAAACTGATAAAACATAATGTATCTGTACCCTTGTATTAATGAAATTTACTCATATGAGAAGAATTACATAGAGCAACAGGAGCTTACCTAATTATTTCCCATATGTAATTAAACTCGGACGTATTTCTATTGTCAAAATGCTAAACATACGTTTTACCTTATCTTCGGCGGTTATGTATATAACGACATTAAACTTGAACAATAATCATTTTCTTTCAAGGTCCATAAGGGACGTTTGTAATTCACAAAGTTAAGTAAGTCAATCCTGAACCATTGATAGTTAGTGGTGGTATCAGGTTCCGGAATGGGTATACGCGTACCCTACTAGAATACTACACCCGTCAGGATTGGTCCCAAAATTGTCTTAATTGTATGACGTGATACAGTATATAAATCACTTTAGTAAGTCAAAGTTGGGAATGCTGTCGCTAATCATTTGAGTGTCGTTTGATGCAAATGAGCTGTGTCTCATTTGAAAATAAACTTAGAAATCACAAGCTCTACAATATCTGAGAATTAGAGAAACGTACACACCATAAGCAGGTGCAGACGTGATATTACTTGAATATTTGACCTGTGTGGCATGCCATATTTAAATCCAGAAAAACATAGTTTTGAACGAACTGAAAGTATCTGCAATAAGGATGAAAGGTAACTTTGTACAGAATTTACTGTTATCTCTGTAACACAAACTCACATACCCAACACACGGAGTTCCATCAGTAATGATGTTTCCCTCATAATTTGCTTAACTTCTTTCCCTGTGATTCTCCACTAAAAGTAGCTTCGAAGAATATGATCCTCCAAAAACGGGCATACAGTTTGGTCGCTGAACCCATTTTCCTGTCCCCTATTATTAAATCTAATTTAATTGTGCCTTTTTGAATTTTTGAACAAAAAATGCCATTCTTGTATTTCGATTTCCTTTCAAAGCTGTATTGTTTTTTATAAAATGTTACTATTTCAATCTTTGGTCATAGATTTTGGCAATTATATATGCGACAGCCATATTTGAGTTCCAACTCACTCATTATTAAGTTTTTTTATAATTTAAGTTTAGCGTTCGTAGAGTGATTGAAAAATGTGATTATATTTCAAAGCATTTTATCGAACAAAGCAAAAAATAAGCTAATGAAACTTTTCTGTTTCGTACCTTACCGTACCTTTCTTTTTACTGAAGGTATGCTGTCTGCGTGGGAGCCAGGAGTAATAACTATGATAACTCGCACAGACTGCAAAGCTGGCCGGCCTCTGAATGAAACTACCTTAGCAGAGTTGGTTAAAGCTGCTGGATATTCTACTGCCATCATAGGTGAATAACTGCGTATTGCAAAAAGTGCGTGATTGATGACCATGTTGGTTACCCTTTTCCTGACAGGAACGTATAAAAGGAAAATTCTTTGTCACTCTTTGTCAGATAGGGAGATGTTGAGATAACCCAAAGACAGGGAGAATGTAATAGATTACAAGGTTACCGTCAAGTTTTCCAGTTTGTTTGTTCCTTCCTGTGTCTCGTTACCGAGTGCTCAGTGCCAAAGATAATGTCATCGTGCCAGTAATTTGATTTTCACTGCTCCATTAGCTCTATCATTTTCATGATTGTCTTCTGTTTGTGAAATATAGTGTTTAATGTACTACCGAAATCTCGTCGAATGGCGTCGTGTACAGTTTATGAACATAGCCTAAAGTCAGCAATACAATATTTTCTATTGCTCTTGAAAACTGAATTTTCCTCCGTATGGAATTTAGTTTTAAACGATAAAATATAAAAAAACTAACATGGCATTGCGGCAGTGACAAGCATACACATTAATTACAAAAATACATGCATTAAAATCCGGGCGGCACACAGTAATACTCAGTAGAAAGCACACACCAGTAAAATGACTGCAATATAAAATTTTAAAAGCTATTTCTGTTCAATCATCATCGGATAGCATTTCGCTCTGTTGTTTTTTTAAAATCTGTACTTTAAAACGACGAGATGGGATGTAAATGATGCGGATTCTTGGAATGCAAGATGGACTTTCCTTTGCATAAAACTTGGTTATCGCGCAAGATTACAGCTACATTTCGTTCACGTTTGTTTGCGGATTATCTTTGACAGTCTTTAGAAACAATCGCTTTGGTCGCCCTCTGTTTCAAGGATTGCTGGTTATTCTTCAGACGACGTCAAATATATTGATCCGGTGTTACAAAAATCTGAGTGGCAAGAAATCGACAGAACCTAGAAAAACCTGGAAAAAATAACTTCATTCTACGGCAAGAGCAGGACATTGAAACAATCTTTGGACAGAGACATTTATAATGAAATCGACAAATAAGGGCCGGCTTTTGATATGCACGCAAGCATATTTGAATCAGCGAAACTGAATTTTACCCTCTTATTACAATTTGTAGGGAAATGGCATCTTGGAACTAACTTGGACTCGTCAAGCGATCACTACTTTTACCCAGTAAACCAAGGATTCGATTATTTTTATGGCATGCCCTTAACTCTTATCGATGATTGCGGGCCAGATGGAAGATATGTACCAAGGCCGAGCCGAAAGCAGAACATCATTCAATGCTGTCTCTGGTCCATGGCTTATGCAGTCGTCGTTGCTGTTCTACATCTCCTGGGTGTATTGGGTAGGAGAGGATTTATTATTATCGGATTCCACATACTGTTGTGGTTTGGTTGGAACTTTGCCAGTAATACACTTTTGTTCAGTCGATTCATGTGCGTGCTTGTGAAGAACCTTGACGTCATCGAACAGCCATTAGTCTTGGATAGAATATCGACAAGGATGGTAAACCAGGCGAATTCTTTCATCGAACGAACCACATCTCAAGGACCCTTCTTGCTCTATTTTTCCTTTCTACAAACGCATGCCCCTTTGTTTAACATGAAAAACTTCACTGGGTCTAGTAAGCACGGGAAATAGGGAGACACCGTTAAAGAAATGGACTGGATGGTCGGCAAAGTTTTGTCAAAACTGAGTGAACTTGGCTTGGAAGAGAACACTTTTATCTATTTTACTTCAGATAACGGTGGTGCTTCAAAAGAAGTTTCTGTTCTCCCTCCTCGTGTTGGTGAGGTGGAAGGGGGATGGAACGGAATCTACAAAGGTATCAGAAACTTTCAAATTAATCTACGGCAGCCACATTTTTCGTTCAGCGCTTTTTACATCGGTCTGACTGTGGCTATAATACTTCTTAAAAGTTTTCTTTTCGGGAAAGATCACGGATATTTATGCTTAGACGTTGAAGGTTCTATTCAGTGTTTTATTTTACAATAACGCCAAAGTAATTAAATTCTTTGTTTTGCGTCCCCACCCGCTTACGTTTTTAAGATTTTCATGAAAAACACACTGTGTATTTGAATAGGAAATTTTAGGACATGACCGCTTAGCTTTCCTGAACTAAAATTAAGTTACAATTTTTTATTTGCTGCAATCAAATTACATTGTGTTAATTTTCTTGTGTGTGTTTTTCAGCCGCTTAGACGCGTACCTTTTCCCATTTACAGTGGACGCAAAACAAAGAATTTAATTACTTTGGCCTTAATCTTTGATGTGATGTGATAAAACCTCAGACATAAATCAAACGACAAATTTTGCCTTCATTTCATTATTTTTTCGTTGATTTCTGCTCTTAAGTTCTACTGATCCGATAATGCCGTAAATTTGCATATGCTTACAATAAATGCGTGCCTTGTCCTTTACCTTGGGTAAAGATGACGCTATGACGTAATTTTGTATTTTATTTCGTGTATGCCTTTATTTTTTTGCGCATACCCACCACAAAAGAATACGTGACCCACAGGTTTCGAAGTGATGCGGGCGAAAAGATTTATCGGCCTTCATTTATACAAGATGGATAATGAGGAAAACGCACCTAGCGAACAGATATTCAGACTCTCAAAATTTGACAATGCTTTTATTTGGTCTACTAACTGTGGGGTTGATTTTGAAGCCCATGGAGTAAGTAACGTATCCACTCGCTTATTTTTGTGAAAAGCTGAGATTTGATTTTCCCCATATAGTTCACATAGGCATGGCGGCCATTTTGAATTTGAAGTGTCGGTATAGTTAGTAATTTGTTTCTAAAATACCAAATTTAGCTGTGTCCCTGCTTTTAATTCTTGATTGCAAAAGGGAATGGTTTAAAGTTTTCTTAAGGGAAGTTTGAGCTGAAGTTTAAGTCTTTCAACGAGACGCGTACTAGCTGAATCCATAAAAGAGACAGGTATCTATCTTATAGTGGTTCTATTTTGCAGCATCATATACACTACAAAATATTGAGTACAGCGAAGTAAAACAACATTGCATTTAAGAGAGGCGACACTTAACAGGGAAATAGGAAGGTTTATAGATAACAGCTATGTGATTTGATGTTATTTTAGGAGGTAAAGGCCAGCATCGGGAGGGCGGTATACCCGTCCCTACAGTCGTACGCTATCCACCGATGATACCAAGAAGCATTGAGATATCAGTTCCAACAAGCACAATAGATGTCTTTCCAACGATTGCATCGCTGGCTGGAATGGATCTGCCAAGTGATAGAGTTATTGATGGGCGAGAATTGATGCCTCTGCTGAGAGGGAAGAGTACAGCGCCCCCTCACGACTTTCTGTTCCATTACTGTGGTAAATGGCTGGCGGCTGTCACTTTCACATCTCGGGCAGGTACTTGTTACTAATACAGAGTTTGTAACAGATATCGAAAATCCTTGGCCCCTTTAAGAATTTCTTCGTGAACTTTTTACCTGAATGGATAGGATTGGAGGCAGTGAGTTTCACTAATATAAGTACAATTGAATGGTAAAATGTAAGAGCCTATCCGATACACCAGCCAATTCGAGAGATCTATTGAACCGAAAGTGTTCAGAAGGTGTGTTGTAATGAGTCACACACGGAATTTTCAGTTTTGTACAGATAACATGATCATGTATAGGGTTGATAGAAAGAATATGTTTCCAGTATCAACTTTGAGGAGCTAATGTAACACCTTCAACACTCATGTTTTGTTTTGTTTTTAATTTTATCACAAGGGAGTTTGCAGTTTTTATCGATCATACACATCTAATAGAGAATGACAGTTTGTCAAACCTATATAGTCCACATTCATTCTCAAAGAACTTGTTTAAAAATCATTTACATTTCATTCTGTGTTTCTCTTATTGGGATACACCATGTAAAAGGTGTTCATCATCATCGTTGCTTATGAAAATGTATCTATCAATATGTATTTTTTTCGCAAAGGCGGTCGTGATGGTACCCTTAAATAATATTTGTCTCGGGAATTTGAGATATAGTGTAGGCCCGCTATATTGAAGTATCGAAGAGCTTCAGTCTACGAGAATAAAGATATCATAGAACATAAACGGCAATGAATATCTTGATTTTTGTAATATCAATTTCTCTGCTAATGATTTTATGGCCCTTAATCAACTATTGCATACGAGTCTTCATTCATGAAACAAATCTGATTAATATAGATGTTTCATGTAACTGCGCATATCATGTACATTCGCGTTGTAATATACCTGTTATTATTGCAAAATTTATTTTATGATTGATCATGTTCACTTCGAAGCAGATATCACACAAGCATATGTATCCATACTAATATTTTCCGCATAAATTTCGCACTATTTTTTAAACTGTGTCTGAAGTTTCAATAATATACTGTACCCTATAACTTTCATAGATCCAGTATATGTTCTATTGTAATGCATAATCACACAATAAACTTTTGCTTTTATCTGTTGCTGTCCTTTCTCATCAGATAATGTGATATATAAGGTGCATTACGTTACACCAAATATACCAACGGGAGAAAAAGACTGCCTTGGATCTGTGTATTGCCCTTGCACAGGAGATGGAACGACTCGCCACGACCCACGCCTGGTTTACGATTTGAGGAGAGATCCAGCTGAACAGCGCCCTCTTCCAGCTACTGATGAACAAATCAGGGATATTGTATCTCGCGTGGACGAAGCCATATCAGAGCACAGAAGGTCCATTGTACCCGTTGTTCCCCAAAGTACACGAGAAAATTTAGAGGGAAGTTTCTTACGACAGCCATGTTGTAATTTTCCTTTTTGCTCGTGTCAAGAGGATTGATATACATAACTCGAACGTTGCAGATCTTTGAGGCGGATAATTAACATATTTTAAATATATGATAATATTAATGATCATAGTCTGAATCACAATAATAGGTTTGATTTTCAAATTTGTTTCAAAATAGAAATCAAAACGAACAAAAATTATACTCCTTTATGGTGCCAAAGTTTCTATTGTAATAAAATCGCTCGGAGTTATCTGTCTCACAATGGCAGGATGCATAAACATATATTATTACTTTGCACTCGAAGGAATTTGATGCTATTATTTAAAAACCTCTGCTTTTGGTATCGAGTGCTGTAATTTCTAATAAGGGCATCAGTGTACTTTGGAATATATATATATATATA
>LD350409.1:162337-175314 GCA_001465055.1 Ptychodera flava | reverse complement strand
ATGTTGTTTTATCATTATTGACGTGTTTCTACTTGTTCACCCATTCTTGCAGTCATCATTGCAATAAAATGCTGTGAAAAAAATGAAACTGATGTGGCCTGCATCTACTTACCTTGATCTTAAAAGGCAAATACAACTTTCTGTCTTGACAACCATACCATAGTTTCAATTAGTTTCAATGTTTTACCTAGTGTACCTGCTTGGTTTGTACGCAGGAAACAAGTAGAAAACAGGTTCTATAATTTCATAATTTTCAAGTGATCAGAATACAAAAGTCCTGAAAAGATAAGATAATCACAACTTCCAGTATAAGTGATACAGTCACTCTAAATGTATAAATTAAAATTAAAAATGTGCCGTGAGGATGTACTAAAAAATACAGAAAGTTGCTTTCTGTCGGTAAAATCTAAAAAAAATTCAAAATTTTAAAGACTTTTGCAGATTTTTTTTTTACGCCTTTGTCTTCTTATTTATTTTTTTTTTATTTTGCAGACTAGTTTGAAGATTTTTTTTTTCCTAACTTTCTGCTCTGAAAATTTTTTTTTCTGTTTTTGACCACCCCCCCCCCCTCCCAAGATCTAATGGTCCGTCCCTTACCCCGAAGGCTTTTATCCGCACAAACACTCGACAAGACACTGTTAATGGCCCTCTCCGGGGCAGACATTTCGAATTCCCGTGAACCAATGTATGAGGAAATGGTTCGGTGAATGTTGGTGTAGTCCATATATTTTATTTTGTACGTGTTTTTTTTTCTCGCGGGAGAATGTATTTGCAGGATCTCTCATTAGTGTGCAATAATTGATTTACAGTCTCTAACGGGATCAGTCGTTCTACACGGTTCTATCGGCTGCACACTGTTCAGAGCGTTTGATCACAATGTTGTTATTTACTCTCCATATAGTTGGTTGAGTTAAGACGTGTGTATCGCGTGTGTCGCTAGCCGTCATAGTCAAGGCGGGAAGTTGGTCGATGGAAGCTATCTGTTGACTGGCATGTTTGTCAGGTCTGTGGTATTAAAGATTATGATGTGGTCGATATCTCAGAGTCTGGTTATCAAGCAGCCATATAAACTATCAAGGAGATATCAAAGATAGTTCAGTATTCCCTAGGTTTGACCACAGAAAGAGGATTCTTGTTGTTACGCAAGTCAGTGGAATATTGAGCGGGTGAATGAGTTGATGAATAACGTGCTTCGTGATTGAAAACATTAACTTTTCTCAAACTTCCCTAAGGAAAGTTGAAACTATTTTATTTGGAAATCAAGGATAAAAATCAGGGATCACAGTGCAAAATTTAGTTCTAGTGGAACAAATTACCCAATAAGCCTCATTACCGAAACTTGGAATTCAAAATGGCCGCTTAGTCTGTGTCAACTGTACCTGGAAAAATTAATTATTCCATTTTCACAAAAATAAGCCGACGAAAACTTTATTTATTCCACCAGCTACAAAATGAACCCCACACGTATAGTTGACCAAAATGCATTGTAAAAATTTTAGAGTCCGGATACGAGTCCAAGAAGCGCATTCTACCCTAAATGCTAGACAATGGGTCGCCATGTAGTTAGGAACGGAGGGGCTTTGGTTTTGTTAGGAAAGTTCTATCGGGTAAGGTATGTTGATTTGCAAGAAAAGATCGGCTGTTACAAGAAGGTAGCTAGCTAGCTAGCTATATTAAATGCATTGGCAGTAATTTTGGTGGGTTGGAGCACAGGTACCTGGCGTTGCATGTGACGTACACATAATCTCTCTATGTTTACTACACTGGCAACTCCAGGCACCTGTGGGTTGGAGTAGATGGGTGATAGCAGGAAGGTAGGCTGCAATGGTTGGTTGATTGGTTGGTTGGCTCGAAGGCGTATGATAGGGGTGTTGGGTGGGCAATTACAGTTTGAAGTATGTTCTCTGGCAGGCAGCAAGAGTGCACACAAGTTTCAGTCGATTTATAGGGACCTTGGCAACATACATTGAATAGTTTAGTAACGACATCCAGGAAAGCATTAAGGATCGAAGGCATTGGAAACAAAACGGCCTGTCGAGGTTCATTCTAGCAATTTCCATGGTAACTACAGCAAAATGAGTTTTAATGACCTCCGGTGTGCACACTGATTTATGAGCGACGGACATACGATTGACGAGATTAGCTGATTATGTTACATCACTATATTCTCGGCTTTTGAGGAATATTCCCTCGGTGGTATCTTAGCGCAGTGAGTCAACAACTCACATTCTTGCCACATCCAACGAGTATAGCTTCAATGGGGAACAAGAATTTGAAACAGTGAGTATTTAAACTGTACAACCAGCTTCACGGTATAATTATAAGCAGTCAGCGGTTTCCAGCAAGATTTAATTCGTTTCAGCTCGTTTGAATCGCCGCTTCGATTTCCCTTCGCACTTCGGAGCGGTTTCGTTCAGTCATCGCGGTCGCTTCCCTCTCGGGATCAAGTTGTAGCCATGACAACAGAACTGACGGCCTGCGTCAGTGTCCCGCATTTGCATTGCCTGGAGCGGAGCGTCTAACAATGTCGATCCATTGGCCGGAGTTGATGAACAAGAGGACGGGGATGAGGCTTGAATTGCAAGATGGAAAAGTCAGTATGCGTGAACGGAAAGGTACTACGTATACGAAACATACAGATGAAATTGAGGTCTTTGTTAGGCCGTCTAATTATCGGATGTTCAGAGGACTAAACCGTCACTCGTGTTCTTAATCTCAATTTTAAACGAGGAAATATTCTCGAAATGATATTGATAAGGTGTTCGCACCCGTCAATGTAAGTCATATCCGCAGAGCTTACAAAAAGATTGGTTGTTGTGCTCTTACCAAATAAATTGCTCGAAGATCATCGAAAGTCGTGTTCGTGTGTTTGTTTGTTCGTTCGTTTGTTTGTTTGTAATTTAGGTGAGCAAGAGTACTACCTCTATTTTCGTCTTACTATTATCCTCGGATGAGCAATCAAGTATCGGCTTAGCGCTTTGGGCTTCATTTGTATAAATTACTTTTTACAGTATCAATACGTGAGTTTTCTCCCAAAGGGCTTTGGTGTCGTGATGCACCCGTAAAAAACTGCAGACTGGATCATCGACTGGAGTTACACTTAGTCTACATGACGCAAAAGTCCCAAAACCATCTATTCCGCGGTGATTTCTGAGTGTGAAGAACACTAGTAGGGCAGGGCAGCAGAGTCCAGTAGGAAGTAATTTGGTACCAAGAGGGCTTCAGAAATGAAAGACTCACACTTCTTGTATTTAGAATAATACAAGAAGATTGCATTTAATCTATATAAATCTCCGGAGCCAACATAGCAGTTGATTGGAATAGCATTCGTGATCTGCAATCTTGCATCTACACTCTTATAGCTTGCCTGCTTTACAAGATCTATTCGGAAAAGAGAACGGGAGAGAAAAACAAAAAGTGAAATGTCAAACAACGTTTTCTGATTAGCTGACCCATCACTTGCGTAAACTTGGTGTTTTCTTCAGGTGGACAGCAAGTTTCAAAATAACAGTAAAAACACCCTACAGTTCGTCACATCGCATAATTAATGAGCACACACAGCTCAGTTTACACTCACGCTATCTTGCAATGGCATATTTGAATTAGAATGCGTAACAAACGCAAATTTCGAATTAGTACAAATGGTCTGCTACTGTGGAACTGATGCTGTGTTTGATATTTGTTTAATTGTTCTATCTCGATTCATTATGGATGTACGGCCGGGGCATACAGTCAGTTTTATTTGACGATTCCGGGTCGGTTAGTGAGATACGCTCTACTCGGCGAGTACGCAATCAGGAGTACGACTCGCCACAGATCGCAGCATGTCGAATCAGCCAGACACTTCATCACTACATTTAAAATATTTTACGGGAGGACGTGTTCGAGGGTTGATGTCGTCCCGATACTTCGATTCAGCGTTCGTTGGCGAAGCAATACAAATTTCAATGCCCGGGAAGTCAGTACATGTTTCGCAGATCGAATGCAATCACTGGGGATGTTTTGGTCACTTCCGTCAGAATAGGAGATTTGTTCAGTCATTTGTTAAGACTAATCCATGGATAAAGCCATCTTTGAGTTAAAGGTAAAATGCGTTCCGGGGCCAGATATTCAGACTCTCAGATTTTTACAAGGCCTTTCTGGGTTACCGTTTGTGAGAGCGAAAGGTGGGGGGGGGGCTCATTTTGAAGCACTTAACAAGTTCTCTTTACATTTTGTACATGAAAGGTCTGCACGAAAGACATTCTTTACATTTAATACATTTGTGAAAATCGAAAATCGAAAATTTAATATGGAACTGCTAAATGACTTTCACTGCTGTTAGATTTTTGTATAACCAATATATAGAGCAAATCTTTCCAGAGATATATCTCTATAATTATAAAAATTAGTTAAATATGCAAATGAGAATATCATTAACATAGGAGAAGCTAATGACCATGAAAACTGACATAACTTCATATGATCAATATGTGTGACAAGATTCGTCACATTTGGCGCTGTCATTCTCAGAATATTCAGGACAATTGAATATGCAAATTTGCTTTAATTATGCAGGCCACAATAAATAAAAGCCACATAGAAACTAATAAGTTCTTGCCATTACAAAATAGAATCTATATTCCACATTGTATTCGATCCATGCAGCCATTCTTGATTTAAACCCCTAATTGAAAATAATTAATTTACATGTCACCTTGTAACATCTTTCACCGCGCCTATATGATTATGAGATCAACATTTGAAGCTAGTTTAGTCAAATTGTGTGTAACTGTTCTTGATTTCAATCCATTTTCTGAACCATTTTAATTGAGCAAATTTGCGTAAACTATGCAAGCAACATATCCACCAAAACTGACCAGCCGTTGCTTTTCCCGAACAGAATCGATATGCAGGATTTGATTCCAATCCAGTCAGTCGTTTAGAGCTAGACAGACAGTCAGACAGACAGCGTTACGACGATAGCTCACATGTGTGAACTCGTGAGCTAAAAAGTCAGTGATCGCCCTTAGAGTTGGACACAAACAATGATTAGTCACCTGACAAATACAATATGGCTGATTAAGTCCTAATAATTATACTCTTCGATAAGCGGTATCTCTAACCTAACTGACAATTTTTTAGCTCGAATAAATAATTATTTATTAGTTGCAACCGACGCACTTTAAGTAATTCCCCGCGTCAATGTTAAAAGGTTGAGCGGCATTCTAATTATACCTTGGACAAGGAAATTGCGTATTTTGACTGAACTCCTCTATCTTCAGGCCTAGTGACGGCATTTAACACACTTTTTTATCGCTCCTTTCAATTTTTATTTGTGAGACACGCGTTCATCTGTCTGTTTGCTTCCTTCTAAATGAATATAAGTGAATCGAATTTATCTTCGGGAAATTAGACTCGGCCTAGAGTGGAATGAACGATGGATCAGGCGTCGAACTTTGAAAGGCAGTATTGAAATTTTTTGATTTTTTCTCAACTGGTGAGCAACGTGACAAATCGTCCAGTCTGCACGGCTTTGCTAGGTCGGCGTAGCATAGTCTCCCTGACAAACACGTGACTAGCGAAGTTGAACGTGACAAAACCCAGCCTGATCGTGTGTACATCCACCTGACTCAACTTCAGCTCATAAAATGCAGCCAACTAGTAAATTCAGTCATTGCAATTTTACAAAATCATCACTAAACATGCTTCTATATGCTGATATGCCGATTTTGCATATTTTTGACCTTGACATTATAATTTAGAGGGGAAAGTGAAGCTGTACGTATCTGTCCTCCCAACGGCATATGTGAAAAACATACCTTACAATGCCCTCTGCCCTTCCGATCGCTCATCACTACCCACGACAGTTAGACCTCCCCATACCCTCTACAAACTATTGACATCGCTAATTTCCCCCCCCCCAAAAAAAAAAGATCTATCAACCACAGTGGCCCCCTCCTTACCTGTTTCCCGGTACCCCATTCCAGAATTTTTCTGCACATTCTCTGTAAACACTGAAATTACTTCCTCACCCAAAAGTAAAATTGCAGTGATATTGACTTCTCTCCTAGCCCGCTGACTATTTTTAAATCTGCCCACCCGCTCGAAAAAAATGTGCATGAACACCTTTTTTGTAAGAAAAGCTTCGCTAGCTGCACCTGTCAGTGTGAACTCATGATACTCCGTTTAAGAAGAGAGTTTGTTTCTCGCTTGACTCGAGCCGAAACTATATCATTCTGTTTTTGGCTTGGAGCAATGTCTTAGTATTAAGAAGCTCAAGACATCCAGACTCCATGGCGTTCTAGAAGCTACATGTGCAGATGACATTCAGGCTGTAGGCCCAGATAAACAAAAATCGATTTCGCGTCTTCGTTTTCCATTTCCAGGTTGAAATGTAGTTGATTTCTCTCTCTCTCTCTCTCTCTCTCTCTCTCTCTCTCTCTCTCTCTCTCTCTCTCTCTCCCCCCATGATTTAGCACGTTTGTTTGTAAAAATCGTCGACATTTTACTCAGCGTTCTTTCCTAAAGACAATTAAAAACAGACTGAGTCTGATTAATACCCAACACATGATTTACAGTGCAAAATTAAACGAGCTCATTATTTTTTCCGTGCACCGTACCTATTGATTTAAGAATAATCATCCTTTTACGAATTATGAGAAAAGTTTTCAGTGACTTCATACACCATTTTACGTCATTTTTGACATTAGAATATTATAATGGCACATAAAAGTAGCTGCTTATTGGGCTAATTTATACTCTTTCAAAATGATACATCTCTGTCGGAGAGATACATACTTTAAAACATCTATGTGGTGAGATTAAATCTGGTAAAAGGCAGAAAATCAGGATAGTATTGTCACCGTATTTTAGGTCAGTGGTCTATGAGACCCTGGGGTGACTGGTTATGCCAGCAGAATTCTAATCATCCTTCCTTCTTTCGATAAGGATGGAATCTATGACGCCATCATCAGCGGAAAATGCAAAAGCCCTCTGAACTTTGACCTTGGCTCTTGGCATGCTGCTTCTGATTGAGGTCGATAAGTCGGGTCACAAAGGCCATGCTGAAGAACGCGACAGTTATACTTTAACGTTTAAAAATAAATTCTGGTACATTTTCTTGCAAAATTGTGTCAGTTTTCAATTGTCGACCGTTCAATTATATGGCCCCGTACGATATTGTCTGGGATTTGTTGTGTTTGTGTTCTTTGTCATGGGAAAACTACATACCTACTTAAAATGCATATGAACTTTAATAACGTCGATGTATGATAATCAGCCTATAATTACAGTGCTCAATGCTAAAGCAGAGCGTTATAAATAAACAGATTACTTCAAGTACAAAGTAATGTTTATGTATATATATATATATATATATATATATATATATATGTATATATATATATATATATATATATAATGTTACATATATAATATGTCACATATATAATATAATATATGTGTGTGTATGTATGTATGTATGTATGTATGTATGTATGTATGTATGTATGTATGTATGTATGTATGTATGTATGTATGTGGGGGAGTTTATTCATATCGAAAGATTTCTTAAATTTGAATGTTTCCACAATAATAAGATTTGTGTCTTTTTCCCTCGGTTGCAGCAGTAAATATATCAATGACGGCTTTAATCTCCTAGTAGCTTTCCTCTGCTTTTTCTCAGTTCACCTTATGATCAAACTGATGATCATGCAGCCGCTGTCTCATCCAGCCTCAGTGATTATTTGATGAGCGATGACTAGTTTATAGCGCCACCTATTGATAGTGTGTGTAAACTAGCCATTAGTGTAGATATACGGGAAAGACATACGGACGCTAAAACTTTTGCAATACTTTTCGCCATCATTTGTGGTAGCTCATTTTGAAGCCCCAAGAATTAACAGAAGTTTACTCGCTTTTAATCAAAACATTTAATTTTTATCATAGAATTAACAAAGGGCTGGCGGCAATTTTCAATTGGTTTCTCTATTACCAAATTTTGCACTATGACGCCAGACATTTAATCTTAATTTGGAAAGGGGATAATTTATAGTCGTAGCAAAAGTTTAAGTCGAGGCGCGTACTACTATGACCTCCCGATGACAAATCATTTTTCATATTACAGCAACTGTCGCAGCTCGCCATTCAGGACTAGACAGGATATTCTACAATTTGCTTGAAAATGCTGAAAGTTTACTCGCAATTGCCAAACAATACCAGTGGACTTCCAGGTTATCCGAGACTTGCAGCGTCATAAAAAGAACTTCAAAGTGGTCCCCACGTGCATTGTATATCAATTGTAGATACCTACACTCGAAGATCAGAGTAAAGGTATCATATCGAGAACATATTCCATAAGCATCGTAACAGAAACCACGATTGCTAACGTATTTATGAGCCCTGCAGTATTTATGAGCACTGCTGTGAAGGGCGTTTTCATGCACCGGTCTCATCCAAGCTGGAATTCACCAATAATTGTTACAATTTCAGGCAAACTTTCACAAATTCGTGTCAATCTTAATATATCCGTCTCAACTGTCTGTAGTAACATGGCGAGGGCTTATTTTTCGTTGAGAAGACAAAATTAGAGAATTCAATCCTTCCCTGTGATGCATTTACAGTGCAAATACACTACCTTGCATAGTTGGTAGCGTGGCGAGGTATCTTGTACTCTCATCACGCCCTAAGCAGCTTTTATCTCTGCATGGCCACATCAACGATATCATAGCAATTTAGAGAAAAGTGAGATATGCTATAGTGCGTCTTGCATGTAAATTGTTGACGCATGCGCTCCTTCACCTACATAAGTTCACTTCAAGGGTACGCGTGATTTTTCAGGACTCTGTAATAGTGATTAAGGATTAACAGACAGGTATAGTGAAAGGAGTGGGGCCAAGTAGGAACATCGACAAAAAAGACATCTCCACACACTTAAAACGTAAGTAAAGGGGTGTGGGTTTTCAAACGATGTGTCTGAAAACATCAAAGAAAGGCACGTGAAACAGACATTTACTTCACACTCGCGATCGCACAAAACTTATTCTTCGGAGAAAGTACAGTAGACCTACATTAATGAATAAGTCACTTCACTAGAATGAAATTGGGACTCACTCTAACGTTAAGTATAAGGCCAACGTGTCCCCAAGCACCATACCTGCGAGCGTCACGTCTTTGCAATCGATATCACTTTGAATCCCTACGACACAAGAAACTCTAAGAAAGTAAACGGGGGTGTTCAAAAACACTTGTCTGCATTCGGGCGGCAAAATGGCACCTTCGTTCTACGCACGAGTCGGTAAATGTAGGAAGAAAATGTAACTGGAGGAATTTGTTGTCGGTTACTTTTTCTCCCAAACATCCGCAAGAGGCTGATGGCAACAAACAATCCATTCTCAAGATGACCTAGTTTATCGATGAACCTTTGCTCTAATGCTATCCAGGGGCACCATTGTGTTAGTTTCCGCTGTATACAGTTACAATGTCAGTTCATTACGGGGGAAGAGATGTACCTGCATTTTCGATGAAGAAGCTGGCCAGTACACGTGAACCGAGAAACACGTGTTGCGTCACAATTTCTTCTGCCACTCTGCTTTAAGCATTAAAACTGTTTCAATGTTCACACATGATTGCCTCTGAGTCCACGCCCTCCCTCTCTCTCTCTCTCTCTCTCTCTCTCTCTCTCTCTCTCTCTCTCTCTCTCTCTCTCTCTGAAAGGATTCAGTAGAGAAACTGTTATGACACAGAACAAAAGTAGAATAAAAAAATGAAAAGAACCAATCACAAGAGCTCGAACTTCCTTAAAACCGATGTCACCTGACCGACATTATCACATAACTCCCATGTTGCATTGCGTAACAACACTGAATGCATGGAATGATTCAACAATGCACCCGTCTATAATGACGAAATCAATGACGCACACGTCTCTAATATCAAATCCTAGAAAAACGATGTCCAAAGACAAAATTATTTTCCATTATCTTCCCATATTTGCATTACAAACTAATCACTCTGCATACAACATATCAATACTTCTTCTTTAAGAAATTGATATAGCTGAGGCGCTGTAAAAGTGCGTGTCTTATGACCGCGCTAATCATTATCGATTTCGTCACGGTCTCTCCGTAATAAGTCCCAAAGATCCATTAGCAGCGAATCGTGTTTCTGTTATTGTGGATTTGGTGCTGTTTTCACGATAACAGATTGCTACAGTGTAACCAGAGCACACTTTAGATCTCTGCTGAACAGTTACACGGGTGAACGTACCAAGAATACTGGCTGTCACCACAGAGCAACTTATGGACGCAACAAAGCTTATTGTAATAAGCTTGGTTTACAGAGTTGTTTTTCTCGAAATTAACTCTCTGTTCTTCAATTGCAAGTATGGAAAAAAGTATAACGACCGTGGACGGGCCAACCAGTGTCCTCGGCGCTACCAGGAGTCTCTCGATCGAACCTTGAAGGATCGATGTTGTAGGATACCTCACATGTAGCGTTCATGTTTTGCTGGCTCGAGTGAAAACAACTTTAATTGCTATGGACTTGAACGTCTCGTGTCTATCTCCATGGACTTGGTGTCTCTGGTGTTTATGTTATGTTGTTACTGTACCTGCTGTGGCGAAATACGTCTTGAGGTCAGGGACGCAATTATTGCATTGACCGTGTCAGGTTAGCTTCAGTGTATACACAGATAGAACAATCACTCGGAGATATTGCAACCAACTGTATCGTGGACTCAAGAATGCGAAGGTTTCAACTAAAGGTAGAACGCGAACGCGCCTCGGGGACAGATATTCGGACTCTCAAACTTTTACAATTCTTTTCTGATATACCACTTGTGGGGGTTCATTTTAAAGCTCTTGGTGTAAGAAAACTATTCAGCGGCTTAGTTTTTTCTTATAGAGTTATCACAGGGATGGCGGCCATTTTGAATTTTAAATATCGGTAAATCTTGTGTTATTTGTTTCTCTAGAACCAAAATTTGCACAGCTACCCTCGAATTTTATTCTTGATTTTGAAAGTGAATGGTTGAAAGATACACCTTAAGGAAAGTTTGAGCAAATTTTTAAGTCTTTCACATTGGAGGAGTATACTACCTTAGTTTGCAAATGAATGCACTACATCTGTATTTGATGTCTTTAAACTAAGTGTCCCATCACGCATTCTGCTACACGATAGGGGTCGCTACACTGCAATGCCCCGAGGAAGACACCTTGACCGCCGTTCAGATATTAGGTAGTCACGCTTAAATAAACATCCAGTACAAAAACATTCTCGCCTCTGAAACATTTGATATACATCGATGATAGTGCAATCCGATGAGGCCAGTAAATGTGTTGTTTCTTATTTTAGGGCTTAGGGTTTAATTGTAATAGACGGTCGTCATCTGGTAAATATACGTTTATATTCGATCCACGCCATTACATTATCTGTTTTGCTAACCTTGAAGGAGATGGGTGAATATGTCATTCTTATTTACCATGCTGATGACAAGTATATTTGCACGTAGAACACATTTTCTGTCCTCGAATAATGTGGGTTTAATGTCTGTTAGCGCGACGGGATCGTCAAGCGTCATGTGTACGAGCCACATCTGCGTTTTTCAAGTGCTAAGCGGATTCCGATGTCGGAAGATCTTGAAAGCTCCATCAACGGCAATGGTAGATACGCTTTCCATGACTATTGGTGTGTTTGTACAGTTGCAAGTTCAAATCTCAAGATCATTGTCGAAATACCAAAAGTTTCCGTTTCAATAAGAGGACAATCTTATAATTGACGACCGAAGTTTAGTCAGGACTAGAATTCACATATCAACGATGACGTCGCACAGTTCACACATTGCGTTGCCAATATTTCAACGGACTTTATAGAGATGGAAAACAACTTCGAACAAAAATGATAAATTTGTTATCAAAAGGTGACAGCAATTCTCAAGTTGACACGCAAAGTACAAATGAAACAAAATGGCACTCTGTGATTAAAATCTGAAGGGCAAAATCGATATGAATTCCAGTACAAAAACAAGGTCTTATCTCTTCGAGCAGGGATTATGATAATCGCTATATTGAGAAGATGTTTACTGGATTGTACTTTGCGTCTTACACAGAGTACACTGCCCTTTTGCAATATATTGAAGGATCAGAGAGTTATAAGTAACGTACTCTATAAGCATTTCGAATAAGTTGAACTATGCACTCGGGATACTTCGGAGAACATTCTACTTCGTAAACCCGAGAGCAAAAGTGCCGTTACCGCGCGCAGTTTGATGTTTAGATGAACAAACTCATGTACAAATAATCATTTATTTTAAAATTCAAGTAGTAAATTATTATTTGGCAGATATTAGTTGTATTTTTGACTGATTTCAGAAGAGCATTTTATTTTATTTGCTTTCACGTTACTGGAACAACATTTGTACCTATTGATAACATGCTGGTTGTTTTTATCGCTGGGATGTTCTGCCTGCGACACATGGTTCGTATTACCACTTTCCGCTGGCTATTTTGTTCTGAAATTGTCAACCAAGGGCGTGCGGGTAGGGTACCTTATTCACCAAGCTCATTGAAGGACGGGGAGTTCAAGATTCGAACGTGACCGTGGTGCTGGGCCCATCAGCAAAACACTCTCCTCTTTACGCCACCCCCGCCCCCAAGAGAAAAGCTTTCCTCATCCTGTAATTGAGCTCCCGCCGTTTAGCCGACGGATAGAATGAAATAATTTTTTTTAAATGAATAAAAGATGTTATCATTCAGGTTATTTTTTGCTTTAACATAGTATAATCTCTGCCGTTCCGATCACTGAAGCGTGGGCGACAAACAAGTTCGTCTAGCATCAATGAACTACTCTCGTCTGCGCTGCTTGTCCATCCAACACTCATTTGTTCCATAAATGATACGTCAATAAATTAACTAATTATAAGTGGTATCGTCTTTCATGTGAGCACACAGATTTGCTTTCCCTGCAAGGTCTATAACTTTTATTATTTCTCAACTCGT